>CANXYI011148533.1:0-12631 GCA_948208565.1 Hura crepitans | reverse complement strand
CCTGATATCTGAGTCTATACTCTAGAACCCTATCCTGACCCCTAAGACTAATCTAACTTCTTCCTCTGCTCTTACTTAGATGAAGCCCTCTTTTATTTCTTGTCCACTGCATACCTAGAACTACCTTGTCACTAGCTATATAATCTCTTTTTAAAACTATCTCTCTTTTATCTCAAATGGTGTACCATCTTTGTGGTATGACAAGCTGCTACCAAGGCTAAAAATCCCTAATCTTTATTAGAGCAACTTGTTGCATAATGTCCAGGTTTAACCCATTCTCAAATTTCTTATAGTGGCTTTCCTCTATAGCCATCGCTACCTTCATATATCTACTCAAGTGACCAAACTCCTTCTCATACTTAGATATAGTCTTGTGCTTCTACTTTAAATCATTGAACTCCGGGTGCTTCTAGTCTAGGTAATGCTCAATTATATATTTCTTCTTGAATTCTTGAAAGAAGAACTCCCAATTAAGATCAACAGCTATTTTATTCTCTATAATGGTCTCCCACCACTTTAAAGTTTTTTTCAACATCATAGAAGTAATACATGTTATATACTCTTCTTGAGGATACCTCAACTGCTATATGATCTTAAGCATTTAATCTAGCTAATACTTAACTCTACTTGACTCATCTAGCTTTCCACCTTTAAATAATTTAGCCTTATTCTTAATAACCATTCCATGTACATCTTTTGAAAAGCTTATTACTTTTGAGGTATTGGAGGTGGAGCTGTGTGACTTGTAGCAACTATAGCAGCAGTAGCTGTAGCAGCCATCATCACTTGCTTGAAGGACTCTAACATCATTTCTAGCTAAATTGGCTGACCTTGCTATTCATGAGTAGCATATCACATGTCATTGGAGGTCACATAATCTTGTTGTTCCTTATCTTGTCTAAAAACCATAGGAGTATAGCTCTCTGCTTCCTTCTCTTTGCTATAAGTAGTACTACAACTTATCCTTATATCTCTAGGTAAGAGAAATAGACTATGAGCCTTACATGTAAAATTTTATGATGTAAACGTACTACAACTATGAGAGTGCTCTTGTGTAACCCATAGGTTTAGAGAAAAGCCTAAACTACATCTCTAATACCACTATGTGTGACACCCTCTACCCGACCTGTACACCGGACTCGAGTAGAGAGTGCACACGTATATCGATATCCAATTCCATTTTCCATAAAGCCTAATCTTGTTAAAACTTTTATTAATTAAAATATTTCTTGACTTAAGGAGTTGTAAAAATAATAAAAAACCATTTAGCATGCTTTACGAGGTAACTAATAGGGTCATCGTGTAAAAAAATTGGTAATATAACGGTTATATCAGGACACTTTTCGAAATAGTAAACCTATTAAAAACACTTCTAAATTAACATACATCACAACACAACTCCATATGGATCCTTCTAACCCTCTATATCAATATAAAAATCTCATATCCTTAGGCTCATCACAAGCAGCATTCTCACATGCAACATCAAGATATATCAGACAAGTCTTGCAAGAAATATAAAGCTTTTGAAATAAATACAATTTTATGTTACAAAATTGACCCATGTTTATAGATTAGGCCCAATCCCCCTTAAATCACAAGAGCACTACTATTACATTTACATCATGACCATTTTAAAAAAAAAAAAGAAAACAAAAAGTACCTAAAAAGGGTATTATTCATGTTCTCTCCTATGTGGTAGAAGCTTTGACCCTAATCTACTGCTTAATTACTTGTTAGCAATTCGCTAAGCTTTTGCTTTGTGGTGTAATCACCTTGACATGTATATGCCAATTTAATCATGCATTTGTTCATTTCTTTTCAATTATATAACATGCTATCAATAGTTAGCATACAATATGGTTCATAAGTAAACAAGCATTTTTTATATACATGCATGTCAGAAAATGTGCATATGCCATATTTTCTTTGCGCACATAGCATGAATTTCATCAACATAAATAAATAAGCCATAAGCTTAACATGTGCATTTATCTCCTCATAATAAGAACATACTCATTTAGGCAATTATAGAAATCTTAATAACATACATTACATGTCTTAGCCTCATAGTCACACAATAATTCAATTTCAGGTTTCATAATAATCTTTATACCACATCATTATTTTAAAGCCTTTAAATTGTTTAACATTTGCCTACATTAAAGAGATAACTAACTAAGCTGGATAACAGATAACTTAGGTTCAAAGGTACTTACACTCGTAGGTACATAGACTTAAGCTTGTAGGCACTCACATTTATAGAATATAGACATAAGCTCATAAGCACTCGCATCTAAAGATATGTAAAAACATAGGCCTATAGGCACTCATGCCCGTCGGCACATAGAACATTAACTCATAGATCTTAAACTCAAAGTTAAGTTAGTAGCCACAAAAAATCCTAGTTGACTAGTCAACCTATCCGAACTAGGCTTTCTAACTATGTAGGAATCATTAAACTCATCATATTATGTCATTTTAGCCATTTATACATTTTACACCGTTTATACAATATCGCCACACAATTTCGTCTCATTAGCCATTTTGCACATTAGCAAAGCCTAAATATACATGCCTATACCATAAGTCACATAATCATATCATGTAGCCAACTTAGACTGACATAAGCTTTATTAACAAATTTTAATGTCTTAATACACAACTATGCATCTTAGTTCTCATTAGTTCCTCAATTTGCCATTTAAAGCACTACTAGGCCTTATATGATAGCAATAACATGCATATTGACATTTTCCATTCCAAGCAAAATTCTGTCTCATCAATTGCATACATTCATGCCTTATAATGCATAATACATTAAACATTTACATAAAAGCCATATCTCACATTAACACACCATTTTACAAATAATATTAACACTTATCGGTTTGATTACACATAATGCCTATTTACATGGTAAAAACCCACACGCAAGTGAAGGTGGCTTTTAACCACTTTCATATGCCCACACTTATGTATTTAAACATGTTAAACCACTTAAAATTACATTTATACCACTTTTCTCCATACATTAATCATACATCCTCTTTATGCCACAAATGCTTCTAAATCATGTCATTTTCACGTTAAAGGCATTCGACAATTACTGTAAGCACACACACATTCATTTTATCACATGTAAGTACACATAATGGCATTTACACCATTTTTCCCCATACATTACTTGTGCATTCATTTTAGGCAATAATAGCACAAAAATAATGTACCTAGCTTAAATAAGGCATTCGGCCTCCTCATGTCATACACTCATCATTCATAATACACACTTATATCACCCAACATTACCATTTATCAATATTGAATTATCTCATGCATTAAACTCCAAATTGCCATTAATGCACTAATATGCCATAAATACATATAATGAATTTCCATGCATTTCTATTTATTTTAAAGTGATTACATGTACCAAAAATAGTCATTAGGTATACCTGTAGTTCTCCTAGGCCTTCTCCTTAGCTCGAGAAGCCCAGTTTGAATTCTTGCTTATGAATTCAAATAGGTTCATTTTTAGAAAATCTATATAAAATCAAAGAATTAATCAAAAATTAAAATGACCTTATAAATATCTTCTTGGACACCATAAGGACCTAGGAAAAATATTAGAATGGAAATAAAATTACCTAATTACAAAATGGTCACTATTCACTTTATGAAGGAAATCCTAATTTCTTTTGAGATTCTCCACTAAATGAGGTGCTCTTAGTGTCTACAGGTTTGTCTCAGAATGTCTTATCTATCAGGATATATTTTCTCAAAGTGGGTGTGGAAGGAAATGAAGAAAGAAAAGAAGAAGGAGAGGCAAAGAGGGTTTCAGCCCTTAAGAAGAAAGAAATAGGGAAGAAAAGGGAAATGGAGGGAAATGAAAATGGGTGGAAGGAAATGATATTTTCGGGTATTTATAGTTTTTTGGAAAATTATTTTATTTTAGTTTTCATAAATTATTTATTTCCTTTAGAAGAATCAAAATTCATCATTTCAGGTTTCCAAAATTAGGTAAATTTGAATCCCATAGACACCTAAAGAATTGGTTTTGAAAGATGAAGAAAATCAAAAAAATTAATATATATTAATAGCCAAAAACTCAGTAAAAATACTTCTTGATATCTAAAAGTTCCTATTCTAAAACCAATAGTCTATTCAAAATATTTAAGTATCAAGTTGTAAAATTTCCAAACAATTTTTTACCAACTTTTTAATTATTTTATGGTTTAACTTTGCATATAGCATTATTCATAGGACACTGCCGTAAAATCTTGTTTAGCATTTTTAAATATCCAAATGGCTTCAAATTGGCTTTAAACTTTGCCCAAAATTCTTTTAAGATTGATACTCCCTATTGTTACTCTTAGTGCAACTTGAATTTTTGGAAGCACTATTCATTCTGAAAGTACTATTCATGAGAGTCGAAAATTTTTGGTCATTACAATTCATATATGTTGCAATGCTGATATATATTTGGTAAAGACATTTAATATATGGTGATGTATAAGTGATAGTTTGCTTTTGTTTTCATATGGTCTTATAATAAAGAGTGTTGTATTAGTATGCAGATGAGGGCTATATGAGGGTTTTCATGTGTTCATGATAAAAGTATGGATGATTAGGAGAATCAATGAGTTTGTGATTTTTAGGGATACATGTAAAAATGTTTTCTATAGGTTTTCAAATTTTATGCTAGTGTCAGTAGACAACTGTTATGCTACAAAAACTTTTGAAACTAGGATCCCAAATAGCTTAACTAGTTATGTTTTATAAGATTAAGGAAAAAGATTTATTTAGTGAACTAAAATTAAGGAAGCTGGATTATGGTTGTGTGATATTCTTCATTTGGTTCAAAAATCAAATTGGGTGAGGGTTGTTACATGGTAACTACCCAGAATTCTATAGGAATCAATGGTAACAGTCCACTCACACCTTTTGGAGATTAGCCTTTGTGAAAATACATTTTTGTTGTGACTTTTATTAAAGGATATCAAAACAATTTTATTAAGAAAACCTCAATTAATTATATAGAAAAATCATTACTATGAAGTTTAATTTTCATGTAAAACAAGTTAATTAAAGTATCTAATACAACCTAAAATAAGCAAAAGAAGTTAAAAATGCAAAAAAAAAAATAAAGAAAACAAAAACAAATATACAAAATAAACAATTAGTTCTGCCTCTATGTTATCATGTTTGTGCGAACTACATATGGTCCTTGGTCTACATTTGTGTAGGTGATTGGTAACAATGCACTTGGTCTGTCTAGACCTAGTTTCATCTAATAAGTCACCAACTTGCAATCACTCAGATAAACATGCAAGAATTATGTTAAATGGTCCAAGAAGACATCATAAGACATTAAATTATCATAAATATGAAAGAATTATCTATAGGAACTCATGAATGGAACATATGTCTCTTAGTGTTATGGCCATGGGTTATATTTAATTTTTGAATTACTGAATTAAATCATCAAATCACAATTATAGGTCTATATAAACTATAACAAGCATGTACAAAAAAAGAGAAACGTTTGCATGGACTAATGTATCCTCTTAAAAGGAATTTATGTGGATGTCAATATTAATAAATAGAATAAAATTATCATAGTGCAAGTTAAAGTTACAAAAATGGATATTAATAATTCATAAATAGTTAATGTAAATAAGATGGTGATTAGAACAATTAATGTTGAAAAGGGTGGTACTTAAACCAAAAGACATCCGTGTAGACTATAAATTAAAGCATTCATTCAAAACACAAGTCTGTGCAAACTACTCTCCTTGTGAAAGAGAGACTATGCGGATAAAACACCAATTTTAGAATATGAATATCATGAACATAACATTTTGAATACATTAACATGGAATTCTTGAAATAATTATACCTTGAACATGGGTTGTTACAATTAGTATGAATGAAACACATATTATTAGAAATAGAATAAATGTTAAAATTTGGTATAAGAGACATATGGCAAATTATTAATATATGTACATTCAGACGAACTACAAAACATCATCACAATTTTAGAAAACATGTTTACACAAACTTATCTTCTAAGGGAATAAGGTTTATGTGGACTAAAGTTCAATTACAAATTTTCATTATTTCATGAATGATATAAATACACAAAAAATCATGTACAAAATTTTTAAAATTTGCCTTTTACATTAATTTAAAGCCCCTTGAAGTTTCATGACTAGTGCCACTACCTTGGTTTATGTGCAAGTGACCCAGCACCTCAGGCACACTTCTCGAACCTAGCTGTACTGTTGATGGAGCCTCAAAACATAAGCATTATAGTTCTTTCCCCTTTAAGAAAATTTCATCCTTGAAATTACTTGGAGCAAATAAGTGAGGATACTAAGCTTTCATCTGTTCTTTTAGCTCCTAGGTCGCTTCTTCTATATTATGGTATCTCTATAGCACCATAATCAGTGGTATGGACTTATTCTGTAACTACTTTATTTCATGAACCAAAATCTAAACTGGTTCCTCTTTATAACTCAGATCTATTTGTAGTTTAATATTTGCCATCAGAATCACCTTTGATGGATCTGACCTATACCTCCTAAGCATAGAAACATGGAAAACATCATGTATTTATTATAGCTCAGGTGGTAATGCCAACTCTATGCTAGAGGTTTAATCCTTTTTGTAATCTCATAGGGTCCAATAAATCTGGGACTCAATTTACCCATTTCTCAAACATCAACACCTTTTTCCATGGAGAAACCTTTAGAAATACCTTTTCACCCACTACGTACTCAATATCTCTCCACTTCAAGTCTGCATATGATTTCTATCTATCCACAGCTACTTTTACCCTTTCCCTAATTATCTTCACTTTCTCTTTACCATCTCTGATTAAATCCACATTAGAAATCTTATTTTCTCTAACTTTACTCCAACTAAAAGGAGTTCAGCATCATCTACCATACAATGCTTTATATGGGGCCATCCCCAAGCTAGACTGGTAATTGTTGTTATAAGCAAAGTCTGCCAAAGACAACTACTAATCCAAATTACTCTTAAGTTTAATAGCACATCTTCACAACATATCCTCAAGTATCTACATCACCCTCTCTAACTATCCATCAGTTTGAGGATGAAAAGCTATGCTCTAGGCCAATCTAGTCCTTAATGCTTCCTACAGCTTCTTTCAAAATCTAAAAGTGAAGTGAGGATCCCTATTACAAATGATTGTCACTAGCACACCATTTAACTTGACTATTTGATCGATGTATAGTCTATCTAGCCTCTTTAAGGAATAATCCATTCTGACTAGGATAAAGTGAATTATCTTTGTCAGTTTATCAACAATCACCCATGCAGTATCACATTTATCTCTAGTCAAAGGTAAACCCATCACAAAATCCATGGTCACCTTTTCCCATTTCCACTCTAGTATTGTTGTAGGGTAAAGCAATCTTGAAGGAGCCTAATGTTAAACTTTCACCTGTTGGCATGTTAAACACATTTCAACATACTCTACCACATCTCTTTTCATACTAAGGCACTAATAATGAGACTTTAGGTCTAAGTACATTTTTGTCCTCCTAAGAAGCATAGAATAAGGAGCCTCATGTGCCTCCTTTAGTATCTATAACCTCAGGTCATCTTTACTAGGTGCACATAACATATTCTGATAACATAGACTCACGTCTTTTGTTAACTCAAGCCTTATAGCCTTCCCCTCTTTAGCTTTGCTTACCATCTAAATCAACTGTTAATTTTTCATCTAATTTTCCTTAATCTGGCTTTATCTATAACTCAGCAAACACAGTATCTTCTAAAGTGCACTATAACTTGACATTCATAGCTTTCAAAGTCATCATAAACTTCCTACTCAAAGCATTTTCACCACATTTGCTTTCCTTGGGTGGCAATCAATCAAGCAGTCATAGTCTTTTATCAATTCCAACCACTTTCTCTATCTCAAGTTCAGTTCCTTCTGAGTAAGGAAGTATTTCAAACTTTTATGATTTGTATATATGTAGCATTTCTCTATATACAGATAGTGCCTTATTATATGCTTGTGTAGTACATACATATGAATGTGTATAACTAGGGTCTATCAAAGCCAAAACTAAAACATCAAATAAATAAAATGTACCAATTATGATGCTTGGTGCCACAGCCTCTCTTTGGCTCTCATAACATACTGCTTGGCAAGAGCACGAGCCTCAGATCTGGTACCTTAGTTGGCACTAGGCTGCTCTCCTTTATTTTGCCTCTAACCCCTATTTTGAGGTGCCACATTAAATGCCTATGTTTAAGCACCCCCTACCTACCTTTGAGGACACTTTCTTCTATAGTGGTCTCTAGCACCACAATGGAAACACTCTCCTCTTTTGCCTACTTTGCACCACCTTCAATGCTTCTTTTGACAAGTGGTATAAGTGGGAGGTCCATTCTTATTACCCCTTACATAAGAGAACTATTACCCCTAGAGGCAATCAAGGTCTACACATAGAAGCTTGTCTAAACCTCTATGTCTGTGCCTGTCTCCACCTTGGATACCTTATCTGATACTGGGACCTAGGTTGAGATCGTGTCTGTGACTGACCCTTTCTCATTTTTTTACCATCCCTTAACACTGCATTAGATTGTCCCATAGTAAATTGCCTCTTTCTCTAAAAGAAATTCCTCTTTTCTTGTATTATTTCTTCCTTGTCATATACAACTAACACTAAAATTACTAATTCTCTTTCTCTAGGGTTTACTATCTACATCCTCAGCTCTACATTCAGTTTTGCTAAGAATCTCTTACATTTATTTTCATCATTAGGAATGAACTCCTCAGCATACTTCAGGAGTCTTGTAAAGTCCTTTTCATATTCTAACACTATTCTTCTTCCCTGCTTCAGATCTAAGAAATTTTATCTCCTCTTACCATTATAAGAGTTAGGTATGTATTTCTTCTTGAACTTCATAAGGAAAAATTCCCAAGTTAGCACTATAGGTTCTTTCCTTCTCTTGATAGTGTTCTACCAGTTGTAGGCTTATTCCTATAGATGACAAGTGGCACATTATAGATTCTCTATTTCTATACAATTAAACCGCTCCAAGACTTTGAATGTCCTATCTAGCTAGTACTCAGCCCTAACAGCATCATCCTCCTTCCTCCCCAAGAGATCAATAGCTCATATCTTCCTTAACCTTTCTAAAGGAGTTTTCTATGGGGGAAGTGGTGGTAGAGGTGGTACTAAAGCTAGAAGAGGTAGAGGTAGAGGTAGAGCAGTAGCAGCAGTAGAGGTATGTTTAAGCAAATTTACTATCTGCTTCAACAAAGCATGTGATGACTCTGCTTGTTATTGACCAAGCACTTATGGCTATAGCTGCTGTATAGCATCACTGGGTTCAGGTACTAATGCATTGCCTTCCCCCTATATAGTATTTGGTGCAAAAATAACCACTTCTTTGGCCCCTCCTATGAGTACTTTATTAGTCATATGCTTACTGTAAAAGGAGTAACTTATCAGCCTCGTACAACATAACAATTCAGAGGAATTTGAAACTTAGATATTTGCACTCATGTTCTTAGCCTAGGAACATTAAACCTATGCTCTGATACCACAAAATGTAACACCCCTTATTGGATTCCCTAAGTAACCTAATAAGCAGTGTACTTCCCATCAGGTCACCCATGTTTAGATTTCTCCCTAAGTCATTTGTTTAAGTGTTACTTACTATGTACTATTTACTTCTATTCAACTCTAAATCTAGTTTTTTCTATTCTTATAGTCCATTTAGGTTCGTACCAACATGTTTAAGCCAATATGGGGAAATTCCAAGTCAAATAGATTTTTCCTAAAATTTCGGCAACATAACGGCCGCCTTTGTCACTATCCCAAAATTTTCAACCTGTGAAACACTTCTATAACAGATTCTCACATCTCCTGGACCATTTTGGTCCCCCAGATATCAACTTAACATCACCATTCTATTAAATATCAACATAGGCCTCATGCCACAATCAAGCAAAAACACATAGAGCCTCAAGTTCACAAAAATCAACACAAGCCATACATTCATACAAGGATTAACACCTGGTTAATTACAGCATAAACTGTATTTATACAATTACATCATATATCCCTTATACACATCACACCCATTTCCCACCTAAGTACATATAGTGTAAAACTATACAAATCTACATTAACAAACTTCTAAAGGATAACCTCTGAACTTCACTGCATGCTTTATGAGGCTACGTCCTTATTCTTGTTTCTTACGCACCAAAATAGGTACACTAAGTTTATAATATAGTTAATGTTGAATTAAAGCATTTAAAACATGTCTAATAGTCTAATCATGCATAATTAATCATATTCTTATCTAGTTTTGATCTCTAGTATAACCAAGATTGCTAACATGCAAAATTACAATTTTTACCCTTAGGGATGTTTCTGTTTGTAAATTATCTAGTTAGTCATTCTAACTCATGCAAAGTATAGTTTTAGGATCATTATTAATAATTGCATGCATAGTCTTTACTAATTAAGCCAATACATATTGTCTATGTAAAATTACCAAAATGCCCCTGTATTATATTTCAATGTCATAGGTAAATTATAGTACTCTTATTTAATTTATTGCATCTAGCCTACCTTGAATGACAACATTGATAGACATTAGATCTAAAAGGAATAAACTAGTATAGTGGTTCACATTCTAGACCTTGACCATTGCATTGGCCTAATTAAAATGTAACATCTAAGGCACAGATAACGAGGTGTGGTCTACTTAGCAAACTGGCCTATCTAACATACTAGTATAGTAGCCTTATGGGACCTTCACCACTGTACCGGCATTATTTTAAATATATGTGATAAGGTGACTATGTTTACCTAACAGACTAGTCTGTCCAATAGACTAGTGTAGTGGCCCCCCTGAACCTATATTGTTGCACTAGCAAAAATAATATTGGCATCAAATGGCAAGGATAGAAAGTTATCTATCCAAAAAAACTAGTACAATAGCCCTAATAGGGACTTACGTCACTATATAGGCCCTGTCTAAAAAAATAAACAGTGTAGCAGCTACTAAAGATCTGTAAGTTGATCGATCAACCAATCTAGTGGGCTATTTCATCATAATTTATGTCTATTTCTTTACTAATCAACCTTTTTTAATGGTCCTAAGCAAAAAATAGATAGTTATTAATTTTATCACGCAGTTGAATTTTAGCCCAGACTGTTATAAGCCCTACCAGACAGTTCTGGGTCACTTTTATGGTAGTATTTTTAGGCATTGTCATAACCAATATTTAGTCATAGTTTCCTTAGTCTTACTACACATTGAGTTATCATTTATTATCCTTTTACTATTTATGTGAATTATGGATTTAGTTAATGGTCATTTTAGGACAATTATAGGTCCTTTCCTTATTGTACGATAAATAGTTTAAGGCCCATTTCATCTTATTTTTCAATGTAGTTTGCACCATTTATTTCATGAATTCATAGGCCTAAAGTCAATAACACTTAGGCCATATAAAAGGTCAAAAATATAGGCATACATGCCACTACAAATAATCAGCCCATAATAGCCATTATAGGCATATAATTTAGGCACATTATTCATTTACAAACCATATCCCTTAAAGGAAAATACAAGTCACTTTTCATACCTTATTTCTAGCCAAGTTTAGGTCTATTTTACAAGCCATCTTTCAAGTCATTCTTAGTTAAATTTTTTGCCAATTTAACTATATACATTAACAAAATTCATGCCAAATAATCTAAGCTAACATAGCTCACATAGTTGTATCATTTTATGTATACTCATTACATACATGTTCCATCTCTTTCATGCCTATTTACAATACTGTAGCTATCAGGTTTAACCATTCTCTAGCCTTGTTCATTCATTTCCATGATAGTTATCACACATCCCACCTTGCATCTATAGCTTAAATGCAAATAGCATTTATAGCTTAAACACAAACATACACATACATGCATATTACCATGCCATGTTAAGTGACTTACCCATGGCACATGCCTCAGCCACCACTAGGTTTCCATGCTTCCATGTATTAATCAACCTTTGTACATGCCATATCAGTAATTCATGCATCATTGGCCTAATGTGCATATAGTTTCAACATCAAACACTACATAGGAGCACCAAATCAAGCCATACACCTCTACAAGGATGTAACAAGGTCTCGACCACTCATACAATTCATGCCAATTATACCTTTTTCTACCTCTTTACAAGCAATTCCCTTACATTTGAACACCACAATGATCAATTTATACATCATACATCATAAACACATATCAACCCTCCTAACCACCTCTCGAACAACTAAGAGTTTGACATTAAATTCATTTCCTTTCGTCAAACACCTATGCAATTCATATGCCATTAAGCTATATACTACCTACCCCTATGCAACTACATTTTTAAGCTAGTTTATATTCTTAATCCATTCTTAAACCCAAAGAAAAGATATCAAAATTGAAGGGCATGAAGTGAATTCTTTAATTCACTTACCTCACACTCGAGAAGTGAGGACTTCATACTTTAACCCTCTAACTTGCACTTTCAACCCATTTCACTATAGGTTTACCTCCCTTCCTTAAATCTTTTCTCCTCTTAA
>CANXYI011148289.1:0-10121 GCA_948208565.1 Hura crepitans | reverse complement strand
GAATAGATAAAGTATGTATGACCAGGTATAAATTGTACATTTTCATATTTAATATTGTATGTGTTCCACGACTGAATGTGTTTGGCATGCATTATGTGTTCATTTGACGCATTTGCAATTATGTATAATGCACATTTCATTAAATTCACCACTAAGCATATACTTAGTGTAAAGAAAATAGATGTATTTTTACTAGGGATGAGAGTGGTTTAGTGTTTGGGAGTCACCACCTAGCCTCTACACCAGGAACTCTGATCTTCTGTACTAGAAAGGTTTGAAATTTAGATCTTATTCATGCCCTAATAATATGCCTTCTTTGTATATTGTAACATTTATCAATCTCGTATCAAGCAAGCATGCATTGTATTTAAAATAGTTACATCACCTTTTTATGTATAAGAAGTAAATTAGAGTATTTAAAGCATACAACAAGTATATTAGACATCTAGAAAATTGAGTAATTGATTAATTGTTATTTGACCTGACAACTACCCATAATTTTGTAAGAATTGGTGATAATTGCCCAACTCCCATCTCTAAAAGATTGGTCTTTATTAAAATACATTTTAATATGAATTTTGATTAAAGAAAAACTCAAAACCATTTTTATTAGAAAATGCCAATTAATTAGTTAAAAAACCATTTGATGTGAAGTTAAGCTTTTGGCTTGTAAAACATGTTATTTAACTACTCATTACAACCCAAAATAAACAAGAAGATATAATAGGTACAAAACCAAAGAAAATAAAGCAAAGTATTTAATTGTTCCCGTTTGTACATCGCTAAGTCCGTGCAGACCCTGCGTAGCTCTAGCAAGTGTTTGTGTGGACTAAGGCTTTTAAGGTTTATTATGTCCGGTCGGACCTCCACTCTAATGAGAAGGTTCACTTGTATACAACTCAAGGAAAAGGTTAACGATACCAAATAAAGGATTCATAAAGACACATAAAGAGGACAAGAAGTATAAATACATGTGAAAACTATAATTCAAAGTAAATGTTCATACAAACTACTTTCCTTGTAAGAAGGAGTTTGTACGGGTTACATAATAGAGTAAACATGCTCAACATAAGTACATCTGTGTAGGCTATATTCTTATTGAGAGGGAGTCTGTACAAACGAACAACAATTCCAATAAGTCCATAATATACACATAAGAGAATAGAATAACTATACATGGCAATATCATACAAGTATATCAGTGTAGTAAATAGAATACATGAAAATATGATATACAAGACATAAGGTACTGTTATCGAACTTAAGTCCATGCGGACAACATATCATACACACATCAACAAAGTTAGTTCGTGCAGACTTCATTATGCTTATAGATAGGTCCATGCAATTAGGATGAAAATTACATAATAGTTATAACATGAAAATAGTCAATTACACAGCATGAAACAACTTAAAGCAATGACCTACTCCTATGATCAAAGTGAGGATTACATAGAATTACCTAACTTGAGATCAATCTTTAGAGATTATGGGCCAAAAAGTGAGGCGTCTACATCTAACAATTGAATAAATGGCACATCATGAATGCCTTAATTGATATATGCATGTTTTATTGAATACACCACTAAGCATTATGCTTAGTGTATCATGTTTTCTTAATGCATAGGTTGTAGATAGGCTCAACTTTAAATCAATCCATAAGAGATAGCAGTGCAATTAAGGCAACCTTCCAGTTGATATATTTTTGTATATGCTTTGTGTGATGTAAATATAGTTAGTGGCACTTATATGTATGTATGTAGGGTAGGGGTCTAGTATTATGTTATATTTATACATCCCTTGTCTATGTAAACTAAATAAATCATAATCTAAAAAGGGTTTAATTAGAAGTTATAATGATATGAATACATGATGTGGTATTAGTATGTACATGGTAAAATGTTAGGTGTACATAAAAGTGATAAATAAATTAGGGTATATTGCACAAATAAACTATGTTAGTGAATTAATGATGCTTAAACAATAGAGTGTATGATATTTTATAGCCGTAATGTAAGCTATATTAAGAAGTTTATTGGTTTTACATCAATATGTATGCATAGTGTAAATGAGAATAAAGTATAAAATAATTGGTTATGCACATAATAAGATAAGTAAGTGTATTTAATTGATATGTTAATTGTGTGTGACTCATAATTTCAAATGTGTATATTGTGTGTAATTAATGCATTTGAGTGTGAATATGGATATGCTATAAAAATTGATGTGTAATTAATTTATTTGTTTGCCTAAATGTATGTTAAATGATAAAAATTGAAAAGATGTATGCATGTTTTATGATATGGTTGAATGATATAGTATGTATATTTTCATGCTTCTAAGTGTTGTAACATTAGTAAGGGCATGTAGAGGTAAAAAGAGGATTATGTATGTAAAGATGTGATTTAATTCAAATCATATAAGGGATGAATGCTATAATTGATGATAGTTGGTCAAGGTGGCCGAAATCACCAAGGTAGGTTATATGAGCAACAAGCATGTTTTATGATGATTTTATAAAGTTAGGTGTTATGGCATTTGTTTAATATAAGCTATGATAGTATTATGCCCCATATAATGGCATGGTCATATGCATATACCTACTTTATGATATGATGAGATGTTTAGGGATATAGTGGATGTGTATATAATATGAGTAATATAAAGAACAAAAAGGTGAATTTGGTTATGGACATGTAATGTGGCATGATGAATTTGTTATAACCGAATGGCCTAATAATGGATGGTGAATGATTTGAGTAATTACAAGGCTAATTTATGAAATGACATTTACATCAAGTATAGAATTTTTATATCTTAAGGTTGGATGTATGATTATGGTTAAACTAATGCAGCTTAATAAATGGTTCTTTATGTGTGTTATGTTAACTTTATTATGATAAAGAATGTTAAGATATGAGGCTTGTTCTAAGCATAATGATATACATGATTAGATGTGTATATAACTATGACTATGATGAGATGAAAATTGGCATGTATGTCTTTGAAGTGTGGGAATCAATGTGTATGTTATCTATAGAGATGGCCAAATGGCCTAATTTTGAGAAATATGAGAGTCTAGATTAACCACTAAAGCAACCATTAGGACTAAATCATGATGAGATTATGATTTATATTTGTTTGTTGTTTGTAATGCATGAGATATGATATTGAAATGAATATAATGATTAAAAAATATTAGTTACCCCCATTTGGTCATTTTGTTGGCCCAATGATAGTGTAAAACTCTTAAAAACTATTTTAAGTATGTGAAACTAAATAATTTATGGTGATGGCCCATATGATTAGATAACCTAGTCTAGATAGGTTGACATGTCAACTAGGGATGATAGCAGCTGCTAGGGTACTTCAACACCTCTTTATGACCTTCGAGTCAAGATTATAACCTTCGAGTCTAGATTATGACCTTTAGGTCTAATATGGCCTTCGTGGTCTAGATAGTCCCATTATCCAGTTTCGAGCACATGTCTTTTAAGTATGGGCAAAGAAAAAGGATTTTGCTTCAAAACAACTATAAAGAGATACTGAAGAAATGTTAAAAGCTAATATACTGGTAAGTTGGTAAGAACATATTTTGTAATTATAAATGGCATGATAAATATATATGTATGGCTTGTAATGAATACTAATATACGAACATGAGATGTCTATATATAAAATGATTATAGAGGTTATACATACAAATATGTGTTAGGAGTAATTATGCATATCATGCTTCCACGAATAATGTAAGATATAAAAATATCAGTGACACATATATGCTTATGTTTAGGACCTAGCAAGTTAATGAGAAATTAATTATATGACCAAATCCTAAGTTGAGAATAAATTTCAATGCATGATATATGGTGTAGTACTTAAACAATAATATAGCTAAAGTTGGAAACTATGTACAAATAGAAGGAATAATTAAGGTACTAAAAATATTGTGTACGATAATTGATATAAATATATATATATATATATATATATATATATATACATATTGTGAAAACCCTTACCCAGTCTGGACACTGGTCGGTTGCTGAGCCTGACTAAAGTGTGCACGCATATCAACATATCCCAACTTTCTTATCCCATATACTTGTTAAAAAACATTCTTATTAAAAACATTGTGTGTGAAAATACGTGTTTACAAAAACTTTTTCAAAATAGTGTTACATATTCAAAACTGAGAATCCTCATGCTGAAATTTCGATAGCATAACAGCTGTACCGGGCACTATCTCAAATTTTTGAATAGTAACTTGCATAAGAAAATACACTTATATATACTTTTCACACACTTCCTCAGCATCCTTTTGATCCTCTGATCACTCCACAACACACAAAACAACACAGGATATCTCAACCTCAAGAAGAGGTATCATACAACACAACATGCAAATTCACAGTATAATAAGGTTTACAAACTTTAAAATCCCAAAAGAATGCTAAGTTACATTTAAATACAACTTTAAGCCCATTCTCTTACAAAACACATTTAAGTGCACTTATAAATTACAACTATTCAATATAAACAGTCTTTATCAAAAGAAATCCTTCTCTTAATAAATCTTGATGTCTTGAGGCTTCGAGTATCAAAATGCCTTCGTACCTACACGCCGTAAACAATCGACACGCTAAGTGAATGCTTAGTGGTGTAATCAAAATAATATGTGCTAACTTAGTCATTTAACATTCCATAAGTATATGCCATTCATTTACATGCTTAATTGCTTTACATATTGCATAACATTCAAGCAAAAGATGATATGTTGAAATTACTGTTAACTTAACATACATTATGCACCATTAAATATATATCATACATGTGTAGCAAACCAACATATAAAACCAATAATTCATCACATTAAGCCATTTTCACATCATACATACACTTTTCAGTCATATTAAATTCATAACTTGCATTATATGTTCATTTTATTGTTTGTCTTATTATCTTAACTTATGAACATGGGACAACCCCAAACTTATGGATAACGGGATCATAACTTATGCAGTGGCCCACATTTTAGACCTTTCAGCTTCTGCACTAGCAAAAAATAGATTATGCAGTGGTTTCCCCCATAAGACCTTATGGCTACACCCGTATGTGCTTGTGCAGTGGTTTCCACCATGGGACCTTACGGCTGCACCTAAGTAGGTCTAAAGATCTATACATCTATCTATAGGTAAGACTAAAAGTGAACCTTTGGATCACTTTCTAAGCACTGAAGTGCCCTAGCAACTACTATATCCCCTAACTAACCAATTAACCTATCCATTCCTAGGTTATTACATCTCATGGGTTAAAAACCATTATATTTAGTTTCACCTTATTAAATAAGCTTATATAGCTTTTAATTTACTTATTTTATCCATTGGATGATTAAAATAGTTTATTTTCATTGTAAATGTCATTTTAGCATTCATGATCATTTTAACACACTATTATGCCATACTTGTGCCATATGCAAAATCAAGCACAATATCCATCTCACTTATGGATTTTTGGCATGTATTAAACATATACATACTCAAGTAAGGTCATAAATCCATTTATGATAATTTATGCCTTCATATTCATCAATTTCTCATCATATGGCATAATGTATTTTACAGAACTCTTTTAAGCTCATTTCGAGTTTAAGACTATTTTGGTTAAAAACCTTATTTTTTCATGCTAGTAATCGCACTTGAAAAGAACATAATGGGTGAAACATGTATACATGAAATATTTGTAATTTATGATCCATCATACATATATACACTTACAAAGCCATTCGGCCATGCTAGCTCATATAGGCATCATTTATCTTCATCAACATTCATGTACATAGTCATATTCTATAACATATCCACACACAATTGAAGCTTAAGGCATCAAAATTTATAATCCACATGCCATGTAAGAATTTCGGCCCCTAGGCCATTTTCGCCTTCATTATGTAGTTTTACAATATCATACTCATTTAGGGTGCCCTTTAGGACCATTGTTCATGTTTAACATATATTACTTATTTATCACATTCTATGGTGACAAACACTTGTATACATACATGTTATTTCATTACCATTCATTTTATCCAACCATACCAACATATATCTTAATAATGCCAAAATAATCTCATTAAAAGCTAATGAACATTCAAAATATAAACCCCCAATATGAAACTCCACCCATTCAGCGAAAGCTCACAAAATGCCCATACATAACACATTCAACTTGTACATTATGCAAAATAATGATAGAACACAAAAACATGAAAAGCACTTACTTATGCACAATATGGTTATTTTTCCATATTATGTACATTTAGACCAAAAATGCACAATTTTGGGCATTTATCAATTCTAAAACATCTTAAACTTTCTATTCATTCGTAATTATGCCAAATAAATGAAATAATGCAATTTTAGGCTTATTTAACCTTAATTACGCAATTAGGCCATCCAAGCCCCATTATGCTTCATGTTAAGTGCATAATGCCACATTAAGCTTAATTTCTTCTCTACTTCATTCTAATCCATTCTCATCATTTAGGACACATTAGTACACTTATTATAAGTCATAAAATCTATTAAATGTGTGACATTAATGGCAAAACACAATATCAAGCATTTATTACATATTATGCCTAATATGGAAATTTAGAGATTTTAATTGAATTTACACATTCTAATTTGATTACACATACCAAAATGACTGAAAAGAACCCCTAGGTCCATCTACGCCTTTACCTTGCCCTTACCTCGATTCGGTTCGAAAATCCTTAACATAAACTGAATAAAACTTTGAAAATAGTAATAAATCAACCATAGCTTCAAAAATTAATCTAAAACCATATTACACCTCTTGGGTACCCTTAGTATCTTAGAAAAATGATAAAAGTCAAAAATTCTTATCCGAACAAAAGTAAATTACTATTTATAAGGTTGAAAATTCGAAATTTCTTATAGAGGTTTTTTTGTGTTATAGAGGTCACATGAGATCATTTTAGTGAGGCATTTTGAGCTTAAATGGAGGAAGAATGAATCAAAAATGGTGGAGGGAGGGGGAGTGTTGCCATCGACAATGAAAGAAGAAGGAGAGAGGGAGTGTTTGATAAAAATGTTGACTTTTGAGGGAATTTTGACTATTTATACCCCTCACTAAAACCACATATTTTTAATTCATTTTTCTCCCATTTTTCCTTCTCTTCTAGGACCCTATTAATAGCCATTTTTTTAATAAATCCTCTTTTATTATTTCCCACATGCCTCTAAAAATGAAGCTTAAAAAATGAAGAAAAATCGATTAAAACTCTATTTTTCATGCTACTCGATTTTTAAAAAATTACTTTCCGACATCTAAAAATTCCAATTATGGCACCATTAGACTCGTTAGAATTTTTTAGTATCAGGTTGTATAAGTTTCATAATTTTCTGAGCAACGTTGAAAATAATTAATGGTTCATCTTTGCCTTGGTCACTATTCCTAAGACACTGCCGTAAAACTTTCTTAGCATTTTTTACCACTCAAATAACCTCTTATTAATCTCAAACTTTACCTAAAATTAATTTATGGCTTTAGTGAATCCCGAAGTTTGGGAATACTATTCATCCTAGGAAAGTACTATTCATAAATGTTGGGATTTTAGGGGCATTACATTTCTTCCCCTCTTAAATAAATGTCGTCCTTGACATTAGAGTATTACCTGGTTCAAACAACTATAGGTATTGCTCCTTCATTAGAGCTTTTGCCTCCCAAGTAGGCTCTTCCATTCTGTGATATCTCCAAAGGACCTTCACTAAGGGCACTATCTTATTCTTCAGTTCCTTCTTTTCTTTGTCTATAATTCTCATCGGTTCTTCTTCATACGACAAATTAGGATTAACCTCAATGTCTTCCATTATGATCACATGTATAAGATCTAATATGTATCTTTTAAGCATGGAAACATGAAAGATATCATGAATATACTGTAAGTCTGGAGGCAAAGCTAGTCTATAGGCTACTGGCCCTACACGTTATGTGATCTCGTATAAACCTATAAACCGAGGACTCAACTTCTTTTTCTTCCTAAAATGCAAAACCTTCTTCCGAGGCAAAACCTTAAGAAAAAACTTGTCTCCCATTTCATATTCCATATATTTTCTCTTTAAATTCGTATATGACTTTTATCTATCAGAAGCTGCCTTCAACCTCTCTCTAATGATCTTCACCTTTTCTTCTACATCTTGTATCAAATCTGGCCCTATGAGCTTAGTTTTATTGAGCTCATTCCAACATAAAGGTGTTTTGCACTTCCTTCTATATAAGGCCTCATAAGGAGCCATGCCAAAACTCGCTTGATGACTATTATTATAAACAAACTCAGCTAAGGACAAATATCGATCCCAACTTCTCTTAAACTCTAATACATAGCCCCTAAACATATTCTCAAGAATCTGAATGACTCTCTCAAATTGTCCATCTATCTGTAGATGGAATGTTGTATTAAAACTCAACTGCGTACCCAAGGTATTATGAAGTTTCTTCCAAAACTTTGATGTGAACCTTAGATTCCAATTTGATATAATCAAAGATGGCACTCTATGCAACCTGACTATCTCATCCACATAAAGTTTTTAAGGAGTAATCCATTCTCACTAGTATAAAATGAGCAGTCTTGGTCAAATGATCCACAACAACCCAAACTGAATCACACTTGCTCTTTATCATAGGTAGCCTAACCACGAAGTCCATGGTCATTTTGTCCCATTTCCATTCTAGAATTGCTATAAGGTGAAGCAATCCAAAAGGAACCTAATGCTCTATCATTACCTGCTGACAAGTAAGGTATGTAGTCACATATTCAAACATATCTCTCTTTATGTCTAGTCACTAATTAGAAAGCTTTAAATCCTGATACATTTTATTACTGCCAAGATGTAATGCATAAAGAGCATTGTGAGCTTCTTGTAGAATTTGCTTCTTCAGCTTTTCCATATCTAGCACACAAATTATGTCATTCCCCTCTCAGATAGCACTTATAACACTTATCAATCTATGATCATCTGTCTAACAATCTTTCACTTGTTGTAATAAGCTAGGCTTGATTTGCATCTCAGCTAACAAGGTAGTGAGTTGTAATCTGACATTCATGGCTCTTATGGCTACCATGAACTTCTTACTAAGTGCATCAGCCACTATGTTGGCCTTCCCTGGATGGTAATCAATTAGGCATTCATAATCCTCAATTAATTCCATCTATCTCCTCTATCTTAAGTTTAACTCCTTCTACGTAGCAAGATACTTAAGACTCTTACAGTCAGTGTAGATATAACACTTCTCCCTATAAAGATAATGTCTCTAGATTTTTAGAGCAAACACAATAGCTGCAAGCTCTACTGTTAGATAAATTCCCTAGAGCTTATGTAATAGGGTTATATTCATGTGTTTAAACCTTGTGAATTAATGTAAAAGGCATTTCTCTTTATATCATGGTACTTTTATATATTACTTATAATTGTTTGCAATGTCTTAAACCATGTAATAAAGTCCCTGGTATAAAATCACAGTGTAGAGGAAATCATTAAGTATTCATAATGTGAGATTCTTATTGCATGCAAATGTGATATACCTAAATATCCCTGATCATAGTATTAACAAGATGGGACATTGTTAATGCAGATAGATCAGCATATGTTATACTTTTTAATAGGATCAAGCAATAGTTCTCACAAGCTATAAGCATAGTGATGCTTGGAGTTAACATGTGGATGCTTACTTGGGAAGTAAGTACATCAGAGACACACTATGAGATCTTTACATGGATACTTAATCCATGTCAATGAAAGTACCTTTTCATATTAGTGGTGCAAGTATCCTTAGACTTGATATCACTAACTATCTTAAATATGGAGTGACATACTTTGACTCCAAAGCTTTTACTTTGAACAAAAAGTATACATAGTGAGGTGGTTAGGTATGGCATGACATATTTGAAGATAAAGTAGTAATCAATAAAGGATTCACTACCCCAGATTATAGTGGAGAGTTTATCTCACAGTTATGATGAGTAATCTTTATTTAGGAATTTTTTGCCAAAGTAAGATGCAATGTGTGATGGGATTCACAAAGGGCATTTTTGGAAT
>CANXYI011148225.1:0-15942 GCA_948208565.1 Hura crepitans | reverse complement strand
GTGCTTGTGGCTATGGCTAATGTGTTGCATCACTAGGCTCAGGTGTGGCTGCACTTACTTTTGGTCCATGAATAGTGGTGGTAACATGGTTGGCCACCTCTTTTCCTTATTCTAGTGGGGTCCACACACTTAACTTGTAGCATTACAAAAGAACAAACTATCAGCCTCCTACAGTGTAGCTTTATTGGAAACATAGAATCCTAGACACTGGCACTTATGTATAATACACCTAGGAATGCCTAAACCTACTTTGATACCACTAAATATAACACCCTACTTAATTCCTAAAGTAGCCCAATAGGGGATGCTACTTCTTGTAGGTCACCCATCATGATTCTATCCTAACCACTATTCATTTAACACTTGTATCCATATTATTTTAATTAACATATTCTAGTTATTTACTTATTCTAATCCTTTTACATTCTTACATTAGTTGTAATTAATAAAAAAAACTCTTTATCAGGATATAAATCATATTTATAGAAATTTAGACAGCATAATGGCTACTTGGGTGAAAAATCCAAAATTTAAACCTGTTAATAACACTTTTAATATTATCATCAATTCACCCTCTAACATTTGGACCCTTTTGTTCCTCTAATCAACATCTAACATATCATAGAGTGACAAACACAGAATCTCAAAACAATAACATTCTTAACCATGTAGTCAATAGTATATTTATTTAAACATTTAGCCATATACATCTATGTATAGAGGTTATCAGTACTCACATGATCAAAATGTATATTTACTATTTATATCACCCAAGCCCAACACTAATTATATAGGAGTGCTGACTCTATAAATGATCAAGAGTACCAAAAATATACCTTGAGAGGCTGAGCTACTACATTGCACTGCAGAGGCTAGACTGCTATCATTTATCTATCACCTATGCATTGGAACACCGATACACTGAGTATAAGCCCAATGGTGAATTTAATGTAATAAGTGCATATCACACACACATTTATGCAATTGTCATATCTTAAGAAAGTAATACAAATATGCAAATCAATCACATGCAGTTCCACTAATTTATTCATCAGACCTCTTATATGTTAAACCATAAACCATAAACCATTAATTTAATTAAAGTGCTAAGGTCATTTTAGAATACTTTTAGTTATACCGGTCATAGATTTATCATAGTATTTCATTCTCATTTCCACTTATGTCATTTAACTCAAGCCCATTCTAGAAAGACTACATTTAAAGACACTGGATAGTGGGATTCACATTGTGTAGTGGCCCATATTTTAGACCTCGATAGTAGCACCTACCAACCTTAGTCTGATAATAGGGATCAATTTATGTGAACCTCCCTATACTAGAATGATTTATTGTAGGGATCAGTCCCATAGACCTCTTAACATCTGCAAGGATTAGCCTCGTTAGACCTCCTAATATCCCAATCAACATATCCATCATATCTCAAGTGGATAGCAAGGATAAGCCCCATAGGACCTCCAAATATCCATAAAGAAATATAGTGGGTAGTAAGGATCAACCCATATAGACCTCCCAATAGCCAAGTGTGCAAGGCTTAATATCAAAACCTTAATGGCTGCACTTGCCATCTTAATCACACATGTAATGGCAGTAGGGCACCAAAAGCCTTAGCAGTTGCTAATTCCTTATTGACTAGTCAAACCATCCATTTGGTGTCTAACTGATGGGCTAAATCATATTTATTGATTATCTCACGCTATTATAGGTCTTTTTCCATCATTGCATCAATATTTATATGCCACTATTATAGGTATTTGTGTACTTACGGACCTTTCCTAGTTACATGACATTTTATGAATTGAACACCATTCATTTGTTCATTTCCAATATCTCAATTCCTATAATATTCTAAATTATGTCTACCATATATTGTTACTACTAATAGTATTGCTTATCATTATTTGCACTTGCATTATTTAACATAATTCAAGCATTTCTTTTCCATTATAATATTTTATTTTACTCACACTATAAATGCTCATTTCTATGCATAAATTTGTTTAACGTAATAAATCACATCTTAAGTCCCAAGATGCTTATTCACTACATATAATTTTCTCTCATCAAATTCATGTTGTCATCATATTTTACAATTCATTTCAAAGCCAATTACATTATCTATATGTCTCACACACATGCACGCATTACACCATCACTATGCATATCATTCGACCATCTCAATATCACACACACAAACACATTTATTTTTCTTCCATACAAATCATGCACATAATCTTTATTCAATTATGCTAACATAATCATATAACAAACTTACATCAAACATATATGAACACAAAATCCAATACTTCCATACACACTTACATATACACATAAATACACACACCTCAAGACATGTAAGAATTACATTAAATCGACATACCTAAGGTGTGGAAACACCCTTCTCCATCTATCTATTGCCTTAAATGCCTTTCTTACTCACTTGTTCTTCCTTACCCTAAAAGATACACATTTGAACCTTTGAAAAATTCTTAGAAATTCTATATAGCTCCAAATTAAAATATAAACACATGGTTTTTCTTAGAATTATTAAAGATACACAAAATAAAAATAAAAATTGAGAAAAACTCACTCTAAAAATGTTCACTATTCACTTCCTCCTTAAAATCCCTTTTTTCGTGCCCTATTTTTCAATTCTACCACTTGAAGTAGTTTTTAAGGATCGTAGAGGTTAAGAACTATATAAGAATTGATTGAATTGGGTAAGAAAGGAGAAATAAGGGAAAATGGTAGAAGGGCTTTATGGTGTGCGGCAGTAGCTTTTGGGGTGGTGATAGAGCAAGATGAAGTGTTTTGCATATGTGTAACCCCTACATGTGCAAAGGGCTTTTATATTAAGAGGGTAGATGGCTTAGAGCTTGACACGTGGCGATCTACAGCCTATATTCACTCGATTTTTATTTAAACTTCAAAAATGTAATATAATTTTTTCGGACCTCTAAAAATAATCACTTTAATGCCAAAAATCATCAATGATGCCCATTAAGGGCCTCGTGAAATCTTAGGTGAAAACTCCAATGACATCTATGGTTGCTATTCACTCAAGTAAATGAAAATTTTTGAATAAATATCAAACAGCCTCAAAAAATTAAAATTCCTTCACTAATGAACTCATTGGAATTTTTGTTCTTCATGGTATGCATTTTTAGGCACATTTGGGCACATCCTAGAGTTGTCCTAACATACACTTATTTATTTTCACTATTTACAAGTTTATAGCCTAAAATATTTTATTGGTTCTGCTAAAAATTTTAATTATTTCATTTTGTATATTTTTTTAGTTGATCAAAGTTTTATGACTAGTACACACCCTTTCTAGGCTTATAAAGGTGCCTCGGCTTCCCAGAAGCACTATTCATACCCCAAAAAGTACTATTTATGAAACTTTGATTTACAAAAGTTGCAAATTAAACCACTGCACATAATTTCATATGGATGCAGCCATAGGGAGGTTCAACAAGATCACTACAACTCGTTATGCTAGTGCAATAGTCGTTAGGTCTAAAATGTGAGCTACTAACTGCCACGATTTCGATTTCTAGTATTGGGATTCATGTCTTTTAGATATGGGCTAATCAAATAGTTAATTAAGAAATTGAAATTATGCATATTATAAAATGATTATAAGACTTAGTACACTTAAAATGAGTAAACATATGATATGATTGGAATAAGGTAATGTGACAAGCTCAAGTAAGTAAACAATAAGTATAATAAAGTGTGTGCATTTTGTATGTTATGACTACATGGCATTGACTATTTAATATGAATTTGTAAGCATATGTGTGTAAGCATTTTTTATCAAATGCACCACTAAGCTTTATGCTTAACACATTATGTTTTTCACTACGTAGGTAGTAGATAGATAGCTATAGCTAACATCGATAGTAGTAGTACAGTACAAAGGAGTTATTCACAAGTGTTGTGGTATATGTTGGTTTATGTAGTGTGATGTAACATTATAAGTAAATGGCATTCATATGAAAACATAAAAGGTTTAGAATATTGTGATATGGTTTATGATATAGGATGTTTGGATGCAAACATATATTATATAGGTTAAATTGTTATGACTTGCATATTTGTCGATGGGATTGTATACTTTGATATGATAGTTTGGAAGATTGAGATGAGATAAGGACTTGAAGGGTTTAAGTTGTTGGTTGATGATCAAAATGATATAAAAGTGTTATTCTAGCATGTTTTATTTTAGGACCTATCATGTTATAGCTATTATGCTACCAAAATTTTATTGTAAGAAGTCAGTTGTGATAATATATGTGATTTTTATATAGTTTGGTTTTATGAAGAAAATAGTAAAGTTATGATAAGTTGGTTTTCATAACATCTCTTATATGGATTGGTAATGATTTGAGTGGAAGGTGTTACAATGTGGCATCCCTTATTCGAATTTAGCTACTAGGTCGAAGGAAGGGTGTTATATTTGATGGTATCAAAGCTTAGGTTTTAGTGTTTCTAGGTGTATTAGACTGTATATGAGTGCCATAGGGTTGATATGTATATATATCACTTGACACTACAATACTTGAGGCTAATGTTTATTATTAATATATATTAAAGATGAGTGAGTTAAGGTTGTTAGTTAGTGAAGAAGAGGAAGTGCAAAGTCATGCACTAGCAATAGTTATCGAGCTCACACATGCAAAATCTATAATGTCCTATGATGTAGCACAATCTATACTTGCCAACCTAGCAAAAGTATTACCACCAAAGTGTTTGTAGTATTCCCTAGAGCTCATGTAATAAGGTAGTATTCTTGTATTTAAACCTTGTGATTTTATACTATAAGGCATTTCTCTTTATATCATGGTACTTTTATATATTACTTATAATTGCTTGCAATGTCTTAAAGCATATTATAAAGTCATTGGTATATAATCATAGTGCAAAGGAAATCATGAAGTGTTCATGATGTGAGATTCTTATTACATGCATATGTGATATACCTAAATATCCCTAATCATAGTATTAACAAGATAGGATATTATTAATGCAAAAAGATAAGCACATGTTATACTTCTTGATTCGATCAAATAACAATTCTCATAAGTTGTAAGCATAAAAATACTTAGAGTTAACATGTGGATGCCTACTTGGGAAGTAACAATATTAGAGACCCATCATCAGATCTTCAAATGGATACTTAATCTATGTCAGTGATAGTATCTTTATCATATCAGTGGTGCAAGTATCCTTAGACTTGAGATAACTATCTTAAATATGAAGTGACATAGTTTAACTCTAAAACTTTTACTTCGAATATGAAGTATACATAGTAAGGTGCTTGGGTATGGCATAACATATTTGAAGATAAGGTAGAAATCAATAAAGGATTCACCACCCTATAGTGGGGAGTTTATCTCACAATTCTAATGAGTAACCTATATTTAGGAATCTCTAGCAAAAGCAAAGTGCTATGTGTGAATAGGATTCACTAAGGGCATTTTGTGAATAAAGGTGAAATTATTAGAACAATATATTTAGGGCTTAATTAGACATACTTAGTTAATCTATGAGTTGATATAAACCCATACTTAAAACTAGATTAGATAAAAGATGGTGAAAGGAGTTTATTACACAGTAATTGTATATGGAAGGGTTAAGTCAAACCACTTAACTTTCTAGCACTTGGGTAGTTATGATGCATGGATAAATGCCTCTCATAACTTGTATACAAGTGATATATCAATTAGTGAATTGATATTAATTCAATAAGATTGAATCTATAGGGTCCCAGTTAGACTAGGACTTTAATTCACTTTGTACTGCCAAGCTATTTTGAAAACCCATAGGGTGTCACACATAAAAAAAGTTTGAGGAAGATTCAATGTGATTGAATTTTATAATGATATGAGATATAATTGGAAGATGAATTAATAAAAAGAGATGACCAAATGTGCTTACGGCCCACTTGCAAATGAAAAGTCTAAAAAATTAGGATTTTTAAAAAATTAGGGTTTTTTTACTTAGGCCTTATTGAGTCCAAACTTTTAATTGTTCTTGCATCTAATTTTTTATGGGCTTTTAAAATGTTTAAAAGTCCTTAAATTAGAGTAATTATTAATCTAAAATGGGGCCTAGGAGTGCCACATAGGATTAATGAAAGTGGGGCCAAAGCAGATTGCATATGAGCCCATTAAAAGGCTTATACGCATAGGATAGTGAATGGCCCAATTGTTGGGTCCATTGTAGTCCGACTTTAGGCAGGTTTTAAGTGTTAAAATATAACCTAAATAAGGGTAATATATGATATAAATAATTATTTTTGTAGCAACCACCATAAGGAGAAATTCTAATAGTGAATTCTGCATAAAACAATTAAAACACATTTTTCTTCTTTTTCCTTCATTCGCTTGTAATTCCTACTAGCACATAGAATTACAAGTTGATCTCTTCTAAAGACTTCTTATATGGATTACCTTTTAGGTGTTCCTTGAAGAGGATCATGATGGTTTGGAACAACTCGGTGAGAAGAGTTTATGGAAAGAATTTGTTATCATCCTTTTATGGTAAATCACAAAATGATACTAGATTTAACATTTATGATGAATTTTAAATTATTCGAGTCCATTATCTTCGTAGGTTTCTCTCAAAAATTTAATTTTTCTATTATTCATGATTAACAAAAACCAATATTGGTATCAAAGGCAAGTTCTTGGATGATTTAAAATCAATGGAAATTGTGATTATAGTTGATATGCATGATATGTGATATTATGTAATTTTGCTTGATTTGTGTGTTTTAATCTAATTTTGATTATTCAAATTTATTTTAATATGATTAAATATGAATTTGAGACATGTCAAAATCTCATTTTTGCTATTATATGCATTGAAGTGGCCAAATTAGAAAGGAGGAAATCCTTCTATGAGCATAAAGGTCTGTGTATAAGGCATAGATGCAATAGATGGTAAACCTATTGAGATAGACAATTACAACAGTGTGCCACAACCACCAACACTACTAGAACCACCAATACAGTAGCAACAACCACCATAGGCACTTTAGAAAACTTATATGGAATGAGTTAAAAAGATGGGAGCTATTAATTTTGAGAAAGCATATATAGATGATGCTACCAATGCTGAATACTAGTTGAAAAAAAGAGAAAGAATTCTAGAGCAATTGAAATGTACTCTAGAAAAGTGTATGATTTATGCCATATCACTATTACAATTAGAGGCATACCTTTAGTGGAAAATAGTTTTAAAACATAGATCTTTAATAGTTATGACCTAGGAATTTTTCTTAAAGGAGTTTAAGAAAAGATACATCCTAGAGACTTATGTTGAAAAAAAGAGACAATAATTTCTTAATGTGAAACAAAGGGAATGATTAATTGTAGAATATGAGAAAGAGTTCTCTAGATTAAGTGGGTATAAATGGGAGATAAACCCTACTAAGGAAGACAAATGCAAGATGTTAAAAAAAAGGTCTTAACACATACATTAGACTACAGATGGCATTAAACAAGATTAATGATTTTCCTAAGTTAGTCACGACATAATATGTTATAGAGCTTATGCTGAAAGAATAGAGAGAGAATTTGTAGAAAAAAGAGATCTTTTTTTGCAAGACAAATTAGCTCAGCTCTAAAAGTGAGCAAGAGATAAAAGGAGAGTTCAGTTGCTTAATCATCATAGAGAATAACTCAAACACAGAGATCTAAGCAAATAGGGTAGATTAGACCACATTAGTAGAGATTAATTTTTAGTGCACTAGTCTCAATAGCTAAGAGCACATTCCTACTTATTAGACATGTGGAAGGAGACATATGGAAGTTTGTTGGAAAACCATTCAAAGTGCATGTTATGGATATGGATCTATTGGACATTATAAGAAAGATTTCTCGAAGAAGATAGATGACTTTACTCAATTTTATGCTTTATCACTAGCCCTAGCTAGGATCTAAAGGGTTAATAAGGGAGAAAAAGCTAGTGAGAGTCAGAGACCTAGACCAGAGACTCAGGCTCTAGCTTGATGGCATGCTATCAAGGCTCAAAAGGATATAAACTCACAAGATGTTATTATTGGTACATTTTATTTCCTTGATTTACTTTATTTGGTATTAATTGATTGGAGCCCCATATATTCATATGTATATACTACACTAGCATGTAAATCTCTAGACATTTAAATCATGGTTAGTAATTTGATAGGACAACAAGTCATTTTTGATAGAATATGCAAGAATTGTCCATTGATTGTCTAAGGACAGACTTTTCTTACCAATCTCATTGAATTGCCTTTTAACAATTTTAATGTTATATTAGGAATGGATTGGTTGTCTAGACATCATGCTATGGTGGATTTTAGAATAAAGAGATGTACTCTTCAGATAGCAGATAGAGATGAAATTACAGTTGTTGGTGAGAGAATAAACTTTTTGTCTAATGTTATTTCCACAGTAAGTGTAAGATATGTGATTCGAAAAAGGGTGTCAATCATATTTGGCACATGCAGTTTATGTAGAATAGGTGAAACTTGATATCAATCAAATACCAATTGTGGTAGATTTTTCTGATGTCTTTTTAGGTAACATGCTAGGATTACCAAACAAATATGAGCTTAAATTTTCTATTGAAGTGTATCTAGGCAATACCCTAATTTCAATAGACCCTTATATCATGGCTCTTATAGAATTAAAAGAATTTATGGTGTAGTTATAAGAGCTATTAGATAAAGGGTTTATTAAACCTAGTTTTTAACTATGGGTGCACCGGTGTTATTTGTGATGAAGAAAGATAGTTCTTGGGACTTTGTGTTAACTATAGGTGTTTGTGTCCCTTCCTTTTCAGGGTTGATCAAATTGAAATAGCCAAAGACTCGATTTAAATCTCACTCCTTGAGTCTCAAAAGATAAGAAGGAAATTACTAGAATCCTAAGCCATTCCTATTTGTTTAGCCTAGAAAGAGCGAGTTGGTCACAACAAGGTAGGAGTCGACACCCAATCAAAATTAGGAAATACTTTGTAAGGCCAAAACTAGAGTGGTTCAGAACCCTACTCTTATTTATACCTCAAGTTTAAATGAAAAATTCAATTTGAATTTATGATATTATTCTTTTGGTCAAGTAGGTTTTAAAAATAAATAACATATTCACATAGAAAAAATAACAAAATATATTTACAAAACTAAATAAGGTGCTTGAAATCAAAAATATCATACATGAAATCAAGTGATTTGATTATTTTGAGAACTTTGTTATCGCTTGTCGATTTTAGAAAACAAATCTTATTATCATGACTTTTATTAAAAAAAATGAAAACCCATTTTATTAACAAAACATCAATTAATTAGGTACAAAATGATTTTGATTATTTTTGTAATGTGTAAAAATCATTTTCTACCTATTACAATATTCACGAAATATACAAGGAAATAATAAAAATAAAAATAGATTACATGGCAATTACTTAAAATACATGCTAACAAAATAAATAATAAATAATAAAATTACATTTGAAATATCCTAATATACAATCTAAATAAAATGATAAATGATAAACAAAATAACCAAAAGAAAATAATAAACAAAAATAAAAATAATAACAATATGAAAAAGGAATAAAAATCAAGGGATGGAAAAAGGTTATTTCATCGACATTTAATGAAACAATAAAGAGAAAAGATAATTAGGTCCTAATAAATCAAACAACTCGTATGACAATAAATTTAAGATGTTAGTATATGAAGTAAAATAGAAAGATGAGCTGAAATAAAATGAAATAAACAATGAAATAAATACAACAATAGTAATGTATAAATAAATTATAACATCTAACTAATAGATAGATAAAAAAGAGAGAAAGAAAAATAAAAGAAATAGGAGAAAGGTTGGTATACCCACCATGTATATTTACCTCTAGAAAAGATCTCAAAATGATTGAAAAATTGTGTAAAAAATTATTAGGAAATATAAAAATAGTGTTTTGAAAGCCTTTTTGAGTTTTTAGTGTATGTATATCGAGAAAAAGACCTCCCAATTCAAAAATCCACTTTCAATATTTATACATAAATCCCAAGGCAAAATATGGCCGTTTTGGAGGTGAAAACAACCATTTTAGGGTAAAATGACCATTTTCTCAAAATGGTTGTTTTCCCCTTTGTAATGGTTACTTCAGCGAAAAACAACCGTTTTGGCAAGTAAAATAGCTGTTTTCAAGAAAATTATCATTTTTCTTATGAAAATGGCTATTTTTCAAAATTTATTTTTTTAATCCACACCCTAGAGGTCTTTGCCCTCCTATACCCTCCTTAGCATTAGTGTTGGGTATCAAGCTCAAGCCTATTGGCTAGAGCCCTTAACTAATCACAGAAGCCTATTTTTCTCACATTTTGAGTTGCATCGCAAGATTTTTTGCTTAAGCAAAGACTTAAAGAAAAATTTTTAAAGAAAACTTTGATATCTTTGAATAAGATGTTAATATCCCTATTTATCAAGATTTTGTTCCTTTCATCATCATTAGGCAATCCGAATATGGGTTCCCTAAAAACCTAGTGTCTACAACAGGCAATTAAATAAAGTGACTATTCGGAATAAATATCCACTGCCCAAGATTAATGATTTATTTGATTAACATAAAGGAGCTAGTGTATTCTCAAAGATTGACTTGAGATTTGGGTACTATCAAGATTGGATAAAGGTGTCTGATGTGCCTAAAATAGCTTTTTGCATTATATATGGGCATTATGAATTTTTAGTGATGCCTTTTGGGTAGACTAATGCCCCAGTCGCATTCATGGATTTGATTACTAAGATATTTAGGCCATATTTGGAGTAGTTTGTTATGGTATTCATTGATAATATTCTAGTGTACTCTAAGACTAGAGATAATCATGAACAATATCTTAGGCTAGTATTACAAACTTTGAAAAGAAGCAACATTATGCTAAATAAGCAATTGTGAGTTTTGGTTGGATAAAGTAGTATTTTTGGGATATATTGCTTCAGTTGAAGGAATTAGGGTAAATCTAAGAAAGATCAAGGCTATATTAGAATGGAAACCTCCAAGAAATGTGATAGAGATAAGGAGTTTCTTAGGGTTGGTTGGATATTATAGGAGGTTTGTGAAAGGATTTTCACTTATTGTAGTACTGTGACATGATTATTGAGGAAGGATATGAGATTTGAGTATGATAACAAATGCCAAGAGAGCTTTGATAAATTGAAGACCATGTTAATAAAAGCCCTTATTCTTAGACTACTAAAGCGAAGGAAGGATTTTGTTGTTTATAGTGATGCTTCTCACATTAGACTTAGGTGTGTATTAATGTAGGATGGCAAAATAGTGGCTTATGCATCCAAGTAGTTAAAGCCTCATGAAAAGAATTATCTAAATTATGATATAAAGTTAGCTGCCATTATTTTTTCCTTGAAGATATGAAGACATTATCTTTTTAGTGAGAAATGCAACATATATATAGATTATATGAGTTTGAAATATCTTCCCACATAAAGGGAATTGAGTTTGAAACGATGAAGGTGGATGGGATTGATCAAAGATTATGATTGTTTGATTGATTACCATCTAGGTAAGGTAAATGTTATAATAGATACATTGAGTCAAAGATTTCTATATGCCTTAAAGACAATGAATATGTGATTCCAAATTTAGGAACATAAAGCTTTGTTTATAGAATTACAAGTAAAACCCAGCTTTAATTCATTAGGTGAAAGAGGCTCAGAAGGATAATAATCAACTCATGCATGTAATAAGTTTCATTAAAGAGGAGAGCCTACGAAGTATAAGATTAAAGTAGATAGATGTTTGTATTATCATGATAGGCTATGTGTGTCAAATATAAAGGATAGTAAGCAATAAATATTACAAGAAGCTCACAATTCACCTTATGCTATACATCCCGAAAGCATAAAAATGTATTGTAAATTAAAGTAATATTATTGGTGGCTTAGAATAAAGAAAGATATAGCTAAGTATATGGTTAAATTTTTTACCTATCAATAAGTGAAAACAAAACACCAAGTTCTTTTTAAATTACTTTAACCTATAGCAATACTTGAGTTGAAATAGGAGAGAGTTACCATAGATTTTGTGGTTATATTACATATGACCTAGAGCAAATGTGATATCATATGGGTAATTATGGATAGATTGACAAAGATAGCATGCTTCATTCCAATCAAAATGGACTATTCACTAGAGAAACTTGCTCTACTATTCATAGATGAAAATATGAGGTTAGATAGAGTACCAATATCTATCATATTAGATAAAAGCCTGAGATTCAAGCCAAGATTTTGGAAAAAGTTATAAAATGCTTTGGGTGCTTAGCTTACATTAAGTACTACTTTTTATCCACAAAAGGATGGTCAATCAAATCATGTTATTATAGTGCTTACTGATATGCTAAGAAGTTGTGTTGTTAATTTCAATGGTGATTGGGATCAATGCCTATCATTAGCCTAATTTGCATATAATAATAATCAATAAGTGAGTTTAGGAATAGCACTGTATGAAGTATTATATGGAAGAAAATGATGAACTCCATTATGTTAAAGTGAAGCAAGCAAAAATAGGTTAATAGGACCAAATTTGATGGAAGATGCAGAAGAAAAAGTGTAACGCCCATGAAACTTAGTTTCATGAACTATACTTTTGAGCTATGAATAATGTTCCCGAGACATCAGGGCATTACATAATGGTCAAAAGGGCAAGTACTACTCATAAAACTTTGACGGGCCATAAACTATTGAAAATGAAATAATTAAAAGATTTAGCAAAACTAATAAATCATAACAAGCTATAAATTAGTGAATAGTGACATTTATTGGGTTTGTGCTAGGAATGGTCTAAGATGTGTCTAGATGGACCTAAAAATGGTAGACCCTAAAGATTAAAAATTCCAATGTGTCTATTAGAGAAAGAATTGTAATATTCTAAAGTCATTTTATATTTATTCGAAATTTTTAGATTACGCAAATGAATTATAACCTAGATTGCTCATAGAGTTTTGACCTGAAATTTTACAGGACCCTTAACGGGCCTAATCGAGATTTTTTGACACTAAATCAATACTTTTAGAGGTGTTAAAAAATTGAAATAAATTTTCAAAGTTTAAACAAAAACCAAGCTAAAACGGGTCATAAAATCGATGCGTTAAGTGATCAGTGCCCACGAACCATCCACATATATAGGCTATCACATGTGGGTAAGCCCACATTCACAAAATAAGCCCTTCTTCCCCCTTTTTCCATCTATGGCTGACACCATTCCTCACCCAGCTTCCCCTCACTTTTTTCTTCTTTAACTCCACAAATTCTCCACCAAATTTCATAAATAATATATCAATATTTACCTCTACCACCTAATTTGATGATTCCAAGTGGAAAAACATCAAAAGGAAGCTTAAGGAGGGAGAAATTACACCTTAGTGAATAGTATCACTAAGATCTGTAAGTGTAAAAATTTAATTTTTTATTTTTGTTATGAAAACTAAGAGGATTTTGAAGTCATTCATGTAATTAGAATTGATTTTGGAGCTTTGTAGAATTTTTGAGGATTTTTCTAAGGTGACATGTGAATACGTGTAGGAAAAGAAGCACTTCAAGGGAAATAAGGCATTGATTAGCATTGAAGTGAGGGGAAAGTGTTTTAAGGTATGTCAATTTGAGTTTCAATATGTGCATGTGCATTTTGTGAATGAAAAAGTGAGATTTCCTTTTATGGAATTGTGATATATGCATGTATGTGTGTGTAAATTCATGCAATGTTTAATTTACATTATTTGTGTATTTAGGTGAAGTATTTAAATATGAGAATTGGTAATGAAATAAGTAAGTAAAATGGAAATTAAGAAATGGCTGAATAGTTTATTATATGTGTGTGTGTGTGTGTATTTGATTTATGCGTAGGTTAATGGCATGAATTTGAGTAAAAAATGGAGTTAAAGATGTATAGTTAATGAAATGCTACCATATATAATGGAAATGTAATATTTGTTATGAAATTGTGTTATGGAATATTATGCACCTATGGTGTTGCAAAATAAGAAATCTATATAACTTATGTTATGAAATAATTTGAGGGGAATGAATGAAATAATGAAGAAAAATGAATAGAAAAATGTGTGGTTAAGTGTTAATAAAGATCAGCTCAAAATGTTATTATGATAAATGGTCAAAATTAGATGAAATGAATAGTGAAATACAACATTAAATGTTGTCAAATGACCATTATATGAATGAATATTTAACAATAAGAATTTAAGGCTAGTATAGTTAGACACCCACTGGATGGGTTAACCAATGAACTAAGGAATAGAGTAGCCACTAGGTTTGATCGATTCAATCATTACCATTATTATGATTATTGTGGATGGCTATAGTCAATAAGGTTCTATTGGAGCCATTACACAATAGCATGGGTATAGCTGTCGAGGTTCAATGGGAGCCATTATATTACACACCATAGTAGAGGTAGAGCCACCAAGGTTCAATATGGAACACTATGCGATGGTACAAGTACAACCATCGAGGTTTAATAGGAGCCACTATATGATGGGTAAGTGTAGCTACCGATGTAAAAAAATGGGCCACTGCACAATTTTCATTCCATTATCCAGTGTTTTTAGGTGTAGTCTTTCGATATGGGCCATATTAATAGTTAATCCAAGTTAATAAGGAAGCTATGTTATGAATTAAATAGTAAATAAGATCATATTATGAAATAAATAGTGATTTACTTTTGAAAATGAAAATATATCAACTTAACATATGTATTGTTCTATATAATCTGTATATTATCTATAATGGCATGATTGCATTTGTTTAAGTGTGTACATGCATTCTTTTTCCTCAAGTTCACCGCTGAGATATACTCAACGTATCGATTTTTCGATGCACAAGTAAAAGATAGGGAAAGCATAAGAAGAGTAAAGCCTACGTAGCTAAAGAGTGTCTAGGGTATACATTTCTCTATCTATATTTTGTCTATAAATATAGGGTTGTACTCATGTATAGCTAGAATATAGGTATGGGAAATAGAGTGTTACCAAAAATATGTTGTAATAAGCTATGCTATGTAAATGATAATAAAGAAATGAAATTGACTATTTTGTCTGTATATTTTTTATGTTGATAGGTCTGAGACCCTATGACTATTGATATATATATATATATATATATATATATATATATATTACGATGTTGTTATTGTATATGATGAGCTAAGAGGGCCAGATAGGTTTATATTGTTCAGATGTTGATGATTGATATATAAAAGTGTGACTTTCTTAAGAGGAAAATTTGTGGTTTTTAATTTGAGTAGTCATTATGCGGCCTAATTTTTTATAAAATGCTTTTCAAATGAAAAGAAAGTTTTAAACAATGTATTATGACTAATATAATGACAATATAATGAAATATGAGAAAAATAATAGGCCGATATGTTAATTACAATGAAATCACTAAGTGTTAAATGAAAGAAAGTTAAGAGTAATTTTAGGATGGGTGACCATATAAGGAGTTAACATCCTTATCGAGTTTCTTTGGGAATTGGGAAATGTGTTACAAAAAGTCAAGATTATTAAAGATCAGTTGAAAGCAACTTCAAATAGGTAGAAATCATATAAAATTTTGAAAAGAAAACTGATTGAATATGAAGTGGGAGATAAGGTTTTTCTTAAAGTGTCGCCTTGGAAGAAGGAATTGAGATTTACTAAGAAGGGCAAGTTGAGTCCAAGATTCATTGGTCCATATGAGATAATAGAACATGTAGGACTAGTGGCATATAAATTAGCATTTCCACTAGAGTTAAATTAGATTAATGACATCTTTCATGTTTTTATGCTAAGGCGATACATATTAGATCCTTCTCATGTGATAGCAAAAGAAGAAGTAAAGGTATAGCCAAATCTCTCAT
>CANXYI011148219.1:0-10761 GCA_948208565.1 Hura crepitans | reverse complement strand
CTTATGAATGTAATAAGTATGATCCAAGAGTAGAAGCTGACTAAATGTGAAATCAAGGGTGATAGTTATTTGTATTATCATGATCATCTTTGAGTGATTGATGTTGAAAAAATAAGGAAGTAGATTTTGCAAAAAGCCCATAGTACTCCTTATGCCATGTATCTTGGTAGTGCCAAAATGTATAAGGATTTGAAGATAGCTTATTAGTGGCTAGGTATAAAGAGAGATATAGCTACATTTATGATTATATGCATTATTTTGCTAGAAAATAAAGGTTGACCATTAAGTTCATTTGCATTTCTTTATCCTATAGCAATACCATAATGGAAATGTGATAGAGTCACCACAGATTTCATAATTGGGTTACCAATGACAAAGAACAAGTGTGATACACTTTACATGGTGGTTGATAGATTGACTAAGTTAGTGCACTTCATACCTATAAGAATGGACTTCTCTTTAGAGAAGCTGGCAAAGTTATACATTGATGATATTGTTTAATTGCAAGGTGTGCCATTATCTACCATTTTTAATCGAGATCCAAGGTTTTAGAGAAGGCTTCATAATGCCTTAGGTACTTGACTCAATTTTAGCATAACATTCCATCCATAAATAGATGGACAATCTAAGAGAGTCATACAAGTACTTAAAGATATGTCGAGAAGTTGTGCCATTGAGTTCAAAAGAAGTTAGGATTAATATATTTCTTTAGTGGAGTTTGCCTATAGTAATAGTCATCAAGTGAGCCTAGGAATGGCTCCTTATAAAGCCCTTTATGGCGAAGATGCAAAACTCCTTTTTGTTGAAGCAAGCTAAGTGAGAATAAGCTTATTGGGCTAGATTTGATTAAAGATGAAAAAGAGAAAGTGAAGATTATTAGAGACATGCAAAAAGCTACTTTTGATAGATAGAAGTCATATGCAAACTTAAAGAGAAGAGACATCTAATATGAAGTGGGAGACAAGGTTTTTCTCAAGTTTTCACTATAGAAGAAAGTGTTGAGATTTTGCAAGAAATACAGGCTAAGTTTAAGGTTCATTAGTCCATACAAGATAATTGAGCATGTGGGGCCAATGGTATATAGACTAGCCTTACCTCTTAAGCTATAATAGATACATGATATTTTCCATATGTTTATACATATTGGATCCATCACATGCCTTATTAGCAGAAGAAGTTGATACACAAGTAGATCTATCATATAAAGAAAAGCCAAATAAGATTATTGCTAGAGAAAAAAAGAGTTGAGAAGTAAAATAGTACCATTAGTGAAAGTATTATGGAGGCATCACAATATTGAAGAAGCTACCTAGGAGTGTAAGGCTTAGTTGAAGGAGTAATATTTCCAACTATTTACACTAGGTAATTTTAAGGATGAAATTCTTATAAGAGAGGAAGAAATGTAACACACAAAAATCTCGATATTATGAATAGTACATCCTAAGATGTGAATAGTATTTCCCAAGACATGGGTCACACTATTCATGATTAAATGGAAGTATTAATCATAATATAATTTTGGATAAAATTTGAATTGAAAATGAAGTCATTTAGATGGTTAAAAATGATAGCTAAGATACTACGTCAATGTCAAATGATTAGTGACCTAGTTTTAACTGAATCATAAAATATTCAATTTTTGCTCAAAAAATAGAGGACCAATACAATTTGATACTTAAATATTTCAAAGAGGGCATTGGCATTTGAATTGGAATTTTTAAATATATGAGGAATTTATCTTAAAATCGAGTAAAGATTAAAGTATTATTTTATTTTGATTTTCCTAAATTTTTTAGCAATAGTTTTAGAAGTTTCAGGACTTGGTCGGTGGGATTTTAAAAACATAAAAGGTGGTTAATTAAGGGTTTTTAAATAAAAGAAAGAGAAAACAAAATGATTTTTTTAAAAAAGGGGACCATTGAATCATTAGAGGGGAGGTTATGGTCTATCATTTATTTAACCAAGTCAAAAGGGGCTAATTATTAATTTATTTGGTCAACGTTTGCATAGTGACCATATCAACTTCTTCTTCCTCATAGAAGAGCCTAACGGAATTCTATCCTCTATAAATCTTTATTTTCTTCCTTTGTTCCCTAAATCTAATCCTTTAAAACTTTATTTAACCTCAAAATCTTACCTATTTAAAGCAAAAGATTAATGTTATAATATAAGAATTTCAAAGTTGAATATAAGGTGAATAGTAACCCAAAACTAAAGAGGTGAGTTTTTCTTTAATCTAACATTTTTCAAGCTTCTTAGGGTGCCTAAGAAGAAAAATATGAGGTTAGATTTGATTTTAATGTAAACTTACCTGTGATTGTAGGGAAAAGTGATCTAAAAAAAACAAAGGGAAAGGGAAGGCTTGAGCTAGTCAAATTGGTGAAGAAAGACTTATTATAAGTGTGATCAACATTATATATACATTTATTTTCTATTTTGTTAAATTAAAGTAAAACCGTGTATATGTAATAAATGTTTATATGTGTGCTTTGGTAAAATTGAGTTAATGTTTGTGTTTTTAAGTTATAACTGGGATGAATGATGTATGTTAATGATGAAATAAAGATCAAAAGGTGTTTGAGAAGTAGTTTCCAAATGTTATGCTATAGTGGACCTTAAGTGTGAAATGTGTAATGGTAGTGATATGAGTACACATTAAAATACAATGGTGATAAAAATATGAAATGAGTTAATGATAAAAATGTTAAAGAGTATGCAATTTTAGTAAGTAACATAAGGAAATAGTAAGGTGAGAATATTTTAATGTATTGGCTGAATGCATAACAAAGTATGTATAATATTGTAATGTGTTACATTATGTGTGTATGAATTTGAGGATATTATTATTCTAAAGTATGCATTAATAGTCTAATTATTTATGAAATATATAAAGTGAAAGAAGTGGATATATATAATGTTTTATCATGATATGGCTGAATAGCCTAACTAGTATGTATGAGTTATGCCTAATGAATATGGCTTATTGAATTTATGGTTTATGCAATGATGGGTTATGTGAGTCATGATAGCACATGGAAGTATATGAAAGTTATGTGATCATACATTGCTTGTATTGAATATTAATTAGGCAATAGTGACTAATAAGTATGATAATTCTAAAATATGATATGAGATTGTATAAGACCTTATTATACCATGTTAATAATCTATTATGAATTGAGTATGTTTGCTAGTATAAGAAACATAATTTGATGAAAGTAAGCATTATTATATTAATTTTTACCTTTTATGGAATAAAGGCATATGTGGACTATAATGATGCTTTAGGCATATATCTAGTGGCTTGAGATAATAATATGCATATTTTAGGAAAAATGCTTAGATAAGAAGATCTTGCTTTAATAAAAGAGATTACAAGATTATAAATTATTTATGATGACATATATGATAATAAAAAGAAGATATTATGATTAGTATTGTGAGGCAACTTATGTGGCTAAAAAAATAATAGTAGTAATAAATAGCACAGAAAAATTAAGAAGCACGATAATAACCCATACAAGTAGACAACCTAGATTGGATAAGTTGACTAGTCAACTAGGGAATATAGCAACTACTAGGGTACATTTGTACATCACTATGACCTTTAGGTCTATTAGTTGGCCTTTGGGTCCAGCAAATAATATAACCTTCAAGTCCTGCAAATTATGACCTTTAGGTTTAGCAGACAATGACCTTTGAGTATAACAATCGACTAATAAAGGACTTTTATGGTCTCATATAGCCTCTATGGCCTAGTAGTCCCATTATCCAGTTTTGGACTTTTGTTATTAAGTATGGGCAAGGTTGAATAAAAGATATTATGAGATTTTAGAACAATAATAATTTTATGTAATCATATGTGTAAAAAATACAGTGATATTAATAATGAACATCATATATGTGATTACTAGGATTTATTCATAATCAGTAGGTTATGTCTATAAATTATTTCTAAACCAAATAGCAATAACATATATGCATGTTGCTATTTTATAATAAGATAGGGTTACATATTGAGTATGAATAGTATTTAAGTGTTAATTACACATGTAACTATGATCCTATCATGAATTATTTGTGATACTATCTTTGAGTATAACTATGTTATAAATGTATAAAATTGTATGAATGCATGAGAACACACATATAATGTTGATTACACCCTTAAGAAACTCTCTTAGTGCATTGCTTTTATTTGCAATGCGTAGGTTAAAGGACCAGGCTAGAGTCAAAGCCTCAACATCAAAAGAAGATCAAGTGAAGCTTGTTATTTTGGTGTTTTGTTGTATGTAAATAATATAGTATTGTATGCCATATAGAGGCACTCTTTATAATCTAGAGGGATTAGGTCTAATTTGGTGGTAGATGTTTTGTAGTACATTATAAGTGGTTTGTAAACCTTTTAAATATGTATAGATGTTTTTATATACTCGTATGATATCTTCTCCTATCATATGCAAAATAGATGCCTTTGTATGAGTTAGATGGTCGTATGGATGAAGAATATGTTGGGATGTGTTTATGTATATATAGAAGTGTTGTTTTATGGAGGTTACTATTTGTGATAGTGCCTCGAGCAACTGTTATGCTGTCGAATTTTTAGCGTAAGAACACAATTAATATGCCTTACAAAATAGTTTTTGACTATTCATATTTTTTATACCCGTATGCATGGAAAAAAAAGGTTTTAAAATTAAAGTTTTAGTTTATAAAGATTTTTAGTAAGAGTTGTATCTTGCTGATGTGTCACTTCTTATTTGATTTTGATGTATGGACTAGGTAAAAAGGTGTCAAATAAATGCTAGAGATTTAATTGTTAAATTTTAAACGATGTGATTCTAATTTAAAATTAGCTCAAACTTTATATGCTATTAAGTTTATCCCTAATTAATAAATTGGAACAAAACTGAGTTATAGTAAAATTATATTTATATTTTTTATTAATTTTATAAGATCTTAAGCTTGATGTCTATTTAAATCAATTTAAAATTAACTATAAAATGGTTATTTGAGTAAAAAAAATAAAGGTATAAAAAATTATAAATTTGAGTAATAAAAATAAAAATTTTATAGAAATCATTCAAAATCTATAAAAACCATTTAATAAAAGTCATTCATACTATTTTAGAAAGTTTGTTAATGTCATTCATACTTTAAATGTTTATCAAAATCTTTGAAAGTCTATTACTAAAAGTAATTTAAAAAAAAGTCTATTAAGTCTTAATTGAATGCACCTATCTAAATTGAATACACTAATCTAAATCTTTAATTTTATATTAATAAACAACAAAGAGGAATCAAGAATAGGGGCTCATTAAATTGAGGGCCAAATTCTTTCTTTCTTGTCAGTCTTGCCTCTTCCTTTTTGTTCATTTTCAATTAGAATTTTAGATAAAACCAATACATAGCTATCAAACTCCCTCATTTCCTTTTTCCTATTCCCCCATGTTGATTCCATTTCATTCTTGATTTTTTATTTGTACACCATCAATTCTCAACCTTAAATTTTTTTCGGTTAATGATACCATAAATTCTCAGGAATTATTTGCAAAAAAGAATAGTAGATAAAAGTTTTAATTCTATTGAAGGATTTGGTCTCTTTTCTCTTCACTGAACTCCTTATTTGATTTCCATCTATCCTGATTCTCCTTTTGAAGTTTTATTCTTTTGATTTTTCTTTTCATTGTTTCCTATTAGCATTTTCCAATTCTTTTGAAAGAGTTAAACAAAGAAACATATATTGGGACAAATAAGTTAAGGAATTTTTCTTCTTAGGTGAAACTCTCAAATTTCATTCAGTTTTCATTCGTTTATTATTTTATTTATTTTTTTATACAATTTATATATATTACCTTTTTTGTTTTGAATAAATTCTAAAGTTTTCTCAAAGTTCTTCTTTAATTGATGTTTAATTGTTTCAAATAAATTTATCATTTTTATTTTAAAATATATATTCTCACTTAATTGTTTAAATTAATTTTTATATTATTAAATTATTTATAAATTTTGTTCTTATTTCTTTGGTTTCATAGATATTTTAAATCATATGATTTAAATTTTTGTCTAAATTTTATTTCCTATGTTCGAATTCTTTTTATAAATCTCACTTCTAATCTCTTTTTAAATATTTAAATATATTTTGAATATTTCCTTTCGAAGTCCATGTCAAAATCCCTTGAATCCAAATTGAAAACTCAAGCTTCTAGAATAATTCTTTCTGCAATTTTCAAATTCTTAGGCATTACATTGGTATATATAGAGGAATCCATTGAGATATAATATAGTCATCTCTCAAATAACTATGAAACTCTTAATTTAAGTATTCACCACCTTATCTGATTGAAGTGTTTTAATACTTTCACCAAGTTATTTCTTTACTTCATTTTTGAAATCTTTGAACTTTTCAAAGGCTTTAAATTTGTACTTCATTAAGTACAAGTACCCATATCTAGAATAATCATCTATAAAGGTAATGAAATATAAGTAACCACCTTGAGCATGTGTAGTCATTAGACTATGTATATCTAAATGTTTTATTTTCATTAAACTACTAACATGTTCCCTTTACCATTAAAATTTCTCTTTGTCATTTTACCAAGCAAACAAGAGTTGAATGTTTCATATGATTATAATCAAATGAACCTAAATCACCAAACTTGTGTAATTTAGTCATATGACTCTCATTTATATGGCCAAGTTTATAATGCCTTACATAGAATGGCTTAAGACAATATTTCTTAAGTCTCTTTACATTAATGTTAAAGATAAGTTTACCAATATCGAGAAAATATATTCCATTATTTATTATACCATAATAATAAAATAAATCATTTAATTACATAGAACAACCATTATTCTCAATTGTCAAATAATATTCTTGTTCAACAAGATAAGAGTAGAAATAATATTCTTAGATATAAATAAAATAAAATTTTTTAGTTCTAAAATTAAACCAAAAGATAAACATAAAAAAATATGTTCTTATAGATAATGCAACAACTCTTGCTCCATTTGCCATGTGTAGGTCTATATCACTTCCGCTCAGCTTCTTTCTACTCTTTAGTGATTGCATATCATAGCATATGTAAGACCCACAATTGGTATCTAATGCCCAAGCATCGTTATTTAAAGTGGTATTTATTTCTATAACATAAATACTTAAAGTTAAAACGTCAACTTGCTTTTCCTCTTGTGAGACTCCAAGTAGGCCCTATAGTTCATCTTCCAATTTTAGCCTTACCATGATAGAAGTAGGTGCCTTTTGGATCAGTCTTTTTCTTAACAACAACAAGCCACTTGCAATTCTTCTTAACCCAACCCTAAGCTTTACTAGCCTTCTTCTTCCTCTTGCTTTTCTTACCCTTCTTAGAGGCAGAAGAATTAACTATCATAATAGTGACACCTCTTACTCGATCCAATCACCAAACTTAAATAAGAAGCAACACACAAATAATATCCGAACTATATTTATTTAAAATTTTAAAACCTTTCTAAAAATATTGGTACATATGTGAAGTTATAAAATATTTATTTACTTAAAACCTCTTTAAAAATTTAAAAACCATTTGGGAACATTGTGTCAAAAATTCAGCAGCATAACAGTTGTCTGAGTATATTATCCCAAAATGAATAATAACCTACAATAGAAAACAACACTTCTAAGCTCTTCTCAAATTCAATCATCACAATAAGATCCTCCTGATCTATCCTAGCATCATAGCATAACATGTTCTCAAAGCATTCATTCTTACATTATGAAAATAAAGAAATCCAAAATAAAAGCAGTTTATATATACATATTACAAAATATTGCAACATAATTAAAGTTATAAAACATATAAAAACTAGTTTAGGCCATTTCCCCTTTTTCTACAACATATGAGTGCTAATATGACATATATCCCATAATTTATTAAAAAGAAAAGCCAAAATACAAAAATATGGTGTCCTTTAATCTACACTACTAGTGAGGCTTCAAGCTCTATCTATACTATTACCTACGCATTGCAAAAACAACAATGCACTAAGCATAATGCTTAGTGGTGTATTTAATATAGCATAATTTAACTCACACACATATAGTCATACTGTAGAACCTTCTACCTAGTCCATACATTAAGCTTGAATAAGGAGCACCATAGAATAACAGTATTCGATTTTGCTACGTAAAAAACATGATTAATTAAAAAGTTTTTATTAAAATAAATAACATAATAATTACTTAACTTATAGAGTTGTAAAAACATTGAAAATCATTTGGCATGTATATCAAGGTAAACATTAGGGTCATCATGTCAAAAATCTGCTAGCATAACAGCTATACTGGGACACTTTCCCAAATTTTTACTTGCTTAAAAACACTTCTAATACATCCATAAACACATCTCTAACTCTAACAGGTCCTCCTAACCCTCCAAACTCATAAGCAACTCAATAAACCTCAGGCTTAACTCATACAACATTCTCAAATGCAATATCACAATATATCACAAAATCATGTGAGAAAAATAAAGTTTTACAATATTACAACTTAAGTTACAAAAATAACCCAAATTATAGATTAGGCTTAATCCTTTCAATATCACAAGACCACATTACTACTATAACATTTACATCATTATACTATTACAAAATGACTAAAATTACCCATATAAGGGCTATCTTCAAAAGTCTCTTGTAGTGTAGAAGCTTTGGCTCTAATCTGCTGCTCTGTTACCTACAAATCACAAATAGGCAATGTGCTAAACTTTCACTTAACGGTGTAATCTCTTTAATTAGATATAGTAATTTAAGCATTTTTTCATGAAATATTTATCAAGTGATTATTTCTACCCATTCATATGCATACATTATGCTAATAACATAAATATGCAATATGGCATATACTTGTCTTTTAAAACACAAAAAACCATATTAGGTCCATACTCACTGCATAATTATTTTCATAATGAATAAAAAAATCAATTGTACACATAAAATATTCATACATCAGTCACAAAAATACACATGCTTTATATCACATGGTAACGAGCATACATAATGCATTATGATTCATAATCACCCAAATGCGTCATTTCCACATTTCAGGTCTCAAGACCCTATAGGCATCAAGCAATCCACATTACGAGTATAAAACTCAAAATTCTACCAAAAACATATATATCATGTATAATGCATCATTTAAGAAGTCACGTATCATTATTTTACATTTAATCATGCTATAACCACCACTACTATTATTATTTTAGATACTTGTTTAATTATGCTAGATCACAATATTTTTTTATTATTATTTGTTTAATTTATGCCCATGCTAATGAGACAACTATCCAAGGTTGCATAACAGATAATGGGCTACCTGAAGGTGCTAAACAGTGTACTCAAAGGCATTAGTATCCATGAATATAGAATGCATCAACTCGATGGTTTACACATATGTAATGCTAAACAGTTGCTCGAAGGCCTACTACCTAAAGGTAAACATTGTAGCTGCTAATCCTAGTTGATTAATCAACCTATCCATACTAGGTTGTCTAACTGTATAGGTATATTTAAATTGGTTGATTATGTCAAAATTTAGTCATTTTAATGCATAACTTAATTATAGCCATTTCATGCATACACATATCCCAATGGCAATTTTGTATCTCAGTGAGGCCTAAATATCATGCTAAGTAACATACATTAACAAAAATGTAACATTACCAAAAATAAGCTTATATGGTAGGCACATCGCTTTGGTGTAAAAGTTAGAAAAGCTCATCTAGACTCATAAACATGCATTTTATCATTTCTTTCATCAACAACATGCATTAAAGTGTATAATGCATCAAAGTTATGTGTAACAACAACATATTGCATCATTTGCCATTTTTCTCATACTATCAAAATTTTAGCGATAAACATGTATTTTATGCCCACATATGCATCAATAAACCATTTGACATGCAAATTGGCATTTAGCCAACACCAAGCATACACACACACTTTAGTCATCATATACGCACATTCAAAATGGCAATTTGGCATAAAACACAATATTCAAGTCATTTACGCACATAATCCACCATTATGCAAATATGGCTTACAATTGCAAATTTTGGCCTCTACATATCCCAAGGCCATAAGAGGCACACAGTATACACATCAAAAATTATATATTTTGTTAAATGCCTAGTATCGCATTCATACTCTTCTAATCTATTATACATGGTCGCATGTCATTTATATCGCATTTTAGCATTATATGGTCATATGATCGCATAAAATGAGCATGGTATCATCTAAGGACTTTTCGGCCTACATACATACACCATGCATCACATTCATACCATGTAATAACATCATTTAATGATATACACACATATACACAATTATTAGGCATTATAACAATTAATGGCATTTATTGGTTTTATGCAACTACATGAACATATTAGAAATTCAAGCATTTATTCTAAGTTAATGTGATTACATACCATAATAATTCTCACAGGATGCCCGAAGCTAGCCTAAGCCTTCTCCTTGCCTCAAAAAGCTCGAGTTGATGCCTCACTCATGAATTCAAAAGGGTACGAACTTTAATAAATAATATAAAATAATTCGCATGTCAAAAAAATATTCCAAGCCTAGATATACCCTTTATGACATCCTAGGAACCCATAAAAAATAAAATTTGTAAAAAAAAGAAAACCCATAAGAGAGAAGGTTACTATTCTCCTCGATTTCTTCTTAAATTTTCTCCTGAAATACTTCATTATT
>CANXYI011148123.1:0-14026 GCA_948208565.1 Hura crepitans | reverse complement strand
AACAACATTATTGTTGAAGTGAGATGCTTTTTTTTTTTTTTTTTGCCTGCCCTAATAAGTCAGTCAAAACAAGAGCAATGTTAACAACAGAAAGCACAATACAAATAATACACAATAACTGGAAAAATACCAAACTTTTGTATCATAACAGTCACAATTAGTAATGCCATGCATCTTCATATGCCTGCACTCGCACACACATGCCATAGATACAAATGCAATACAAGATCTGTCAGAATCCAAAACTGATGTTAGGGTGTTAGAGTTGACCTTGTTAAACTGAGTATATTAATTAACACAATCAATTAATCAAGTAATTGATTTTTCTTACATTTAGTCAGAGACAAAGGATTTAAAGTTTCCAATGACACATAGAAAACCATAGTTGTATTATACAAGAATATATTTACATAATAATGGAAAAAGGTGATTTTTGCCCATGAAATATTAGAAATTGAGTATTTTACCCTAGAACCTTTCTTTGATTGATTTTTATCCCTAAACTTATAAAAAAAGGTGAAAATTGCCACTCTTTTTGGGATGGAAATTTGACATGGCAAAGGGACTATTAGCTAATGAAAGTTCACCAACTCTCAAGGGTAAAATCACCCATTTTGAATATCTGAATGGTAAAATAACTCCATTCCAAATAGTTTAAGGGTAAAACTCCAATTTCAAATAGTTCAAGGGTAAAAATCACATTTACTTTTTAATGCATAGCCACCAAGTTGGCAAACTTTTATTAGCTATTGCAAGATCTATTGGCCACACCATATCTCCGTCCCAAAAAAAGGGTAATTTTCACATATCCCATTGATAAAAAAAGGTTCAGGGGTTAAATCACCCTATTTCCAATAGTTCAAAGTAAAAATCACCTTTATCCCACATAATGACTTATCAAATGCAACCCATGCTACTGGCTCAAACCATGACTATAAGCTAAAAAGTTACAACAGGAATCAAGATGAAAAAAAAAAAAAAAAGGAGGGACCTTAGTGATGCAACCTGCTCAATGACAAACTGCAGAGGATAAATAAACAGCAATGTTCCCAGAAAAATTCTTGATTCTGTCAATGTTATGAAAGAATTTAGTTTTACAGCATGTTCATTCACCTTCAGAAGAAGCATTTCATAAATTCAGCACCAGGAAGAATCAAAAGTAAAAATTGTTCAAAAGAGAAAAAAAAAAAAAATCAAGGTTTCTAACACAATCTTCAATTCTGTCCTTCAGCAAATGAGACTTTGTACAAAACATGTTCTGCTGACATAGTTTATCACCAGCTTAGCTCTTTCAGCAGCTTGACAAGCTACTCAATGTTTACATAATTTAGCCCACCAAAAAATATATTGCTCTAGAGAAGAAAAAGGAACTCCAGGCTCACAGGAAAAAAATCGCGACAATTATACATTCTCTGCTGTAAAAGTTTTTCAATGCAATAGTACTAGATACAAAATAATCAGTTTTCAGAAAGTTGAAAACAAAAATATACACATTCCTCTTTACTATGATCAGTAGTTAATACCCATGCCATCAACATTACAAGACCAGCTTAATAACTATACAAAAAGAAAAGTAAGTGTGTGTGTGCGTGTGTGTATATATAATTTCTTAGTGATAGCTCTCAAGAAATGAAGCTTTGTTAGATTGATTGCTCTACAAATACAATATTAAATGATGTGGTAATATTGGACTTAAGAGTTATCGGAATAAACAGACTTGCAATATCTCTCCTATCTCAATAAAAAATCAGGCATATGAAAATCTCTTTCATGGTATCACATGTAAAAGGGGAAGTCTTATTTATTATTGTTGGCATTCTATGATCTTCTATTTAGAACAGAAGAAATTGAACAAAACCTCGAAATAAACCTTCAAGCTAGACATTCCTTAGCTTCTAATGGAACCATTCCCCCCATTCACAGAAAGAAATTTAACAATGACAAGTAAACAGAAGTTAACAAAATAACCATTTGCCCTTAGTATTAGGCAGAAAAAAGATATAAAAAATTTGACTGCCACAGACATCAAATTCTTAAAAATATCATAATAGGAAATTTAGAACTATTTTGTTTATGCTAATTGGCAGTAACATGAATTAGGCCTGTACTCATGGGTTCAACATAAGGAATTGTACAGCTGCATTGTAAGGATAAAGACAAAATTTCTATAACTTCTCCCCATCAAACTTCAAGAGTTGTCAGCATTACACCTAATTCATTGTTACATCACTTACTCCTAAAAGCAGCTGCAGCGCCGAGAATTTAGAAAACAAATTCATCTTTATTTCATTCTAAAATATATTAAAAAGATGATCCTACTGTAATACAAATAAGAGTTGGCAAAAGCAAAATACTGAATAAAATACCAAGTGCAATGGTTTGAACTACCAAGTGCAGCTCAGTGTACGACGATCACACTCTTGCCGAATTAAAGAAAGTATATATTCAGAGTTTCAAACCTCCTATATGCTCACGAAATTATAGAACCACCAATAAGGCTGAACACTGTAATCCCAGAACTACTTACATTTTCCATTATTACTGGAAGAATAAAAATACATATAAACAACCAAGCAAAGAGATATGATATAGAAGCTCATCGATTTGCTCACAGAATTTTAAAAAAATAATAAAAAACATTTAACAACAAACGAATTAAAATTCTGTGAAATTATCGAAGGACCGGAACCACCAATTAAGACAGCAATAAATGCAACTAATCTACATAATTAAGCAAGAGCTGTAAAAGCAATCGCTACCTTTTTAAACTAACTAAACCCAATCATAATGAACTTAAAAAAAAAAAGGGAAAGAAATAAAAGAAAAGTGGGATACCCCATCAGATTAATGCGCAGGCGTTTACTCAATTCCACGAAAAGCTCAAACATTTGACCCAAATCAGCTGCATTTCCATGGGAATATAGTAGAGTAGCTGATGCTCTCGGATGTTTAATATGAACCGCCACGATCTCATTTCCCCGCCTAGTACGGAGCTTCAAAACATCCATGCCATCGGTCCTCGGGACCTCCGGAATCAATAGCCGGCCGGGACAAGACTCGTCGGCCACAACAGTGTATGAGGGCGGATTTGGCGGGAAAAAAGCGAACTTTGCGGCTATTGACGAGGTGACTCCGCCCATCTTGTAATCATCAGAAGTCGAGGATTCATAAATTACTAATACCTCTTCTAAAAGTTTTAGATCCTTGACAAAGACACAGACTTTAGAGAAAAAAAGAAAGAAAGAAAGAAGAGACGCTGACCAGAGAGAAGTGGTACCACTGGTGCTAGTGGCGGTGGAGCAGTGGAAGTGATTAGAAAGAGAATGTGTGCGTGGAAATAAAAGGAAGAAAGTAGACAGACCAAAAATAACAGATAAAAAGGAGGAGAACAAAAAGAAAGGAAAAAAGGGGAAGAAGTAAAGGTAAGTGGAGGCGCGTGTAGTGGGACAAAGCGGCGCGTGAAGATGAAGTTCAAGAACCGCGTCCAAATTTGCCGAGGAAAGCCATGTATTAGAACCTTGATGAACTATGAGAATTAGGCTTCAATTGTCGTTACTTGGATTGTTTGTCTTTCGAAGAGAGAGAGAGAGAGTTCAGTGGGAATTGTCGCCTGAGAGCGACTTCAGATTACTTTGTACAGTAAAACGACACTATAGCTTGCCGTTATTAGAGATTTAAAGAGAGTAATTGATACACAGTGTTTTTTTTTTTAATTTTTTATTTTGGACTTGACTCAATACACATAGACAATTAGACATAGTTCAGAAATAAAGGCCTTTAGTAACAACGTGGTGGAGGGACCCACGTGTTATTGAGGGGTCTACCTTAAAATTAATGACGTGTCATTGTTTTTTTCCTTTTTTTAACGTTGGTGGTCCTGCAATCTAATGCTATGGGCTTGATTACGTGTACGGCTGATATATTCGTGGATCCATATATGGCACTGGGGCATATCCAGATATAAAATCAGATTAAAATCAATATTTTAAGAATAGAAGTGTTAATTGAATTATAATGTAATCGATTTAATTAAATTCGATTAAATTTTTATTTTAAAAAATATATAATTACTTATAAAAATTTAAATATATAATATAAATAATAATATATAAAAAATAAATTTAAAATTTTATTTAATATCAACATCAATTTAAAAAATATTAATTTCAAATTATTTAATTATTCATTATCTTTAATAAATAAAAAATATAATTTACAAAAGCATTGTAAATTTTATATACTGGTTACGAGGCGGTTGTATTAAGAGTCGTCACTTGACTTTATACTAAGACCACTAATCTTTTGTCTAGCAAGAGTTTAGAATTTTATATATATATATATATATATATTCTGACATTTATTAATTTCGTATCACGCAAGCAAGCGAAAGAATTTATAAGACATATATATCACCTTTGCATGTAAAGGAAAAAGCAATTTATAGCGATTGAAAATATGTAATAAAATAGAAATATAAATTATACATCTATAAATCGTGCTATTCATTAATTATAGTTTGATATAACAATCACCCATAATTTTATAAAAATTAGCGATAATATTGTCCAACTTTCATCTCTAGGAAATTGGTTTTTGTTAAAATACATTTTAATGTAATTTGTATTAAGTAAAAACAAAATTATTTTTTTAAGAAAACACTAATTAATTAGGTAAAAAAACAATTGATGTGAAGTTAGACTTTTTACATATAAAACAAATTATTAAACTATCTATTATAATACAAAAATAGGAAAAAAAATAAAAGGTACAAAACCAAATATGTTCATTGGCATTAGTTCATGTAGTTTGCATGAAAAAATGGGACTTGGTCCGTCCGAACCTCATATCTAACATAAATAGTCAATCTTACACAACTCGAAATAAAATGATTAGTAACACAAATAAAGATCTGTGAGGACCTACTAATCGTACCAAACAAGGTTATTATAATGCATGTTAAAGATATACATATAGATATAAATAAGTATGGAATATGCATGAAAAATCATTATAAATATGATGGTTAGGACAATTAACGATGAAAAGTGATATGAACAATTTAACACAAACAAATCCATACAAACTACATAAAACACATATTCATTCAAAACAAACATCGAAGCAGACTATACTCTTCATGAAAAGGGAGTCCGTGTGGACTATACAATAATTCCAAAATGTGATTTACATGCATATCAAAGAACAAAATGATTAGAATTAATCATAGAGACACATTTAACATCAATACAGATCAGTAGCATGTTATAGTGGTTAATAGATATGAAACATATGTCACTAAACATTAAATAAGTGTTAAAACAGAATATAAGAGATGAACATAAAATTGTTATCAAACATTGGTCCATACGGACCTCATATTATACACATATTCAAATAATTTGTTCGCGCAGACCTTAACCCTCATTAAAATAGGTTTGTGCGGACTTATTCGTCAATTCTAAAAAAATAAATGCAATTATAATTTTCTAATGGAAGATAAAAATATGATTAAAACAATTTAAAATGTTAACCTACTCTTATAATTGACGTGGGGATTGCATATAATCACCTCATATGTCAATTAATTATAGGAGATCATCGGTTCATGATGAAATAGAGAAAATAAAATTAAATAAATGATAATAGAGGCCTCAAATCTTTCCTTGATTAATGCTCCAAGCAACAAGACAAAAGATAGGGTTTTAAATGAACAATAATTTTTAGTAAGGGCTTAAGGACTAGTAGAGCGAATCCTATATTGGAGTTTATTCCTTAAACTCTTAAAACTTGAGTGATAATTCGTGATGATTGTTGATATTAAAATAGGTGATAGGAGGAGTACTTATAAGGTTTTAGGGTAGTTCTCCCATTCAAAAGGAAGGAAGTTCTAGTAAGATTAGGAATTAGAGTCTAAATAGAAAGACTAAGTTTCTAAAAGCTTTTTGTCGGAAGGTCCATGCAAGCCATTGTTTCGGGTTCATAGGTCTGTACAGACCTAGGCTTTGATTTGCCCTAGCGAACCATAAGCTGTGGGCTCTATTCCTCCAAGCTGGTTCTATGTTAGCCCGTGTGGACCTTATGGCATTAAATCCGTGTGGACATACACCCTGGTCGTCCGTATGAACCATAATTTCAAGTTTTTTACCTTGTTGCTTAGGTTTGTCTTTAGCTGTCATCAAAGGCCCAAAAATGAATAATGCATACTAAAAGGGCTTCCCCCCTCCACCCTCATTCGGAATCAGTGTCGGGCAAGCCCAAGCCTTCTACTATCGATGTAGATCCCTAATTTTTCTCTAATTCAGGTCACACTGTGAGCTTTTTGGGTTAGGTCGATGTCTAAATTCATAGAAAAATTCAAAACTCAAAATCTAAGTGTCTGCAGTTGCCTCTACTTTAGTGTGTGTTATGAAACGCCAGTGAAATAATGCATATCAAAGTATGAGAGTTAGTGATATACCTGAAGTTTTATAGGCTTTTACTATTTTGCCTCTTCATAATCTAGCTCGCTATTTCACATCTGCATGATACAACTTGTTATCTCACACCTTCATGATCAAACTTGTTGTATGTTTTCTCATCTTGGCATTCACACCTCTTAGCAGCTTGGTGTTCGCACCTCTTGGTGGCTTGGTACTCTTTTGTAGATTAGAGAGAACGTGTGGTAGTTTGCTACACATATAGTTAATATTCATGGAAGATGCATGTTTTCATGCGTGAAAAATGTGTTGGTAATTCAAGGAAAATGCTTGTTTTCATGTAAAGAAAAAGGGATAATACATGTTTCAAGCAAAGAGAACTTAAAAACTTTATTAGTAACTCGGATAAAAATGTACAAATGTATGTTTTCATGTATAAGAAATGTATTGAAGAGTTATGAATGATGTATGTTTTTAATGCATAAAGGTATTGAAGAATAATGGAAAAAGGATTAATTCATGGAAAACATAGAGGTGAATAATGTATGTTTTCATGCATAAAAAATGAATTAGTGATTGACACACGTATTCATGCATGGAAAAAAATGCATGCAAAATGTAGAGATGAATAATGATGTTTTCATGCATTAAAAAATGTAGAAATAAACAATGCAAGTTTCATGCATACAAAAAACATGTCGATATGTATGCATGGAAAATGTGGAGATAAATTATGCATGTTTTCATGCACAAAAACATAAAGATAAATGATGCATATTTTCATGTAAAGGATTAATGAATAGAAAACGTGGAGATAAATGATGCACGTTTTCAAGCATAGAAAATATAAAAGATAAATGATGCATGTTTTCATGTAAATGATTTATGCATGGAAAAATTAGAGATAAATGATGCATGTGTTCATGCATGGGAAAAAGTATTGATGATGTTCAATGCATAGTTGCATGCATGGAAAAGTATCAATGCGTGATGCTTGATATAGTCGTAATAGTAAGGGCATTGAAGAATGATGTATGTTTTCATGCATGGGAAAAGGCACATTTGCATGCTTGCATGCATATTTGTATATTTCTAGTGTGAAAAAGGATACGCTGACACATGTGAATGAATATGGATAAATTGATGCATATCCTATTGAATAGATGTGAGCTAATACATGCTTATGCATATTAAATGGATGTGAATAAAATGCTTGCATGTATGCATACCTAATAAATGATGAATGTGCATGTGTGAGTATAGGATTGATGCCTGAGCTAACATGAATGCGGTTCCCTACATGTTTGGCTATTTAATGGGTAATTTTTGTCTAGTTCTTTTCTAGATGAATGAATGATGAATGCAAATCTCGTAAATGATAGATCCTATGTGTATGTGCATGGTAAGTGTCCCTTATGTGCATGAGCTATGTGAGACATATAATAAAAATGTTCATGCTGAATGATGAATGCGTGCATGTTTGTAGATGATGTATTACAAATGAGTTAATGGGTGAATGGTCACTAACAAATGTGGTATCAATTTTGTTACTCAATGAATGCAAGTTATGCATGTATGCATGTATTGAGTGATTGGATGTGAATATGTCATGAATGGATGAATGCGTATTTACTGACTGTATACTTGCTAAATGAGTTTATGATGCTGGTTAATGAATGATATGTGTATTGATTCCTAACTTCCTCTAAATGAAGTGATATGGCGAGGTATATGTCTAATTGTCTAATGAATGGATAATGAGTTCATACATTTCATATGAATGTAGTGAAACATGTATCTGTGCTTAATTTCCTCTAGATGAATGATGGATTTAGTTTTTTTAAGTGAATAGACAATGCATGTACAGGCAGTTGTATGATAAATGATGAATATATCTTTTTCCTAAATGAATGAATAAATGAACCTTTTCTTATAACGAATGTATGATAAATGCAAATGTGCATCTTTTCCTAGAATGCTGAATGAGTAAATTTATTTTTTTAGAGGGATGTACGGGTAACTATGTGTCTAAATGTAAGAGCTAGTGCATGTATTGTTATTGAGATCATTCTTCCCTCAGACCCGTCATAGGAAAAAAAAACTTGGGTTTCATAAAAGTGAATGTATGAAGTGGTAAGTTAGGTTAAGGTGATGAGTAAGTTAAGAAATGAAAGGAAGGTGTAAAGAAATAGGTTGAGTTAGCTGTTGGTTGAAATGTGCCATAAAGGTGACGAAGCAAAATGTCAATTTGCTGAGAAGAGCATTTAAGCATGTGTAAAGAATGAATGATTATGTTAACCAAGTGATAGACCATGCAAATGTATGTGATTGCATAGCATGGTACCTTTATTATTAGCTAGTCCGAAGATTTTCCAACTAAATATTTTTTCTCAACCTCTAATTTTTGCCTAGACTGCCCTTTGTAGGTTTTTTTATCTAGCGAGATATACTCTAATTTTTGCCTAGGTCGCTCTTTGCAAGTTTTCAACCTAGCGACATTTTTTTTCCTTTTTCTTCTTCTTTTTTTTTTTTTTTTTTTGAAATTTAGCTTAACCACATTTGGTTAAGGCTTATTTGAAGTCCATGGTGTTGTCTTAGATTGCCTAAATCTGAACTTGCAATTTTGACATAGCTTGAAGTTTATCTTGTTGTCTCCGATTGATTGGAATTGAACTTGCATCCTCTAGAATGGTTATATATGTTTTGAAGCTCATGGAATTTTACAGACTGTGAACCTAGAGTGATATGGCTTAAAGCTCACGTCATGGGAGGTTGATGGAGCTTTTCGAATTAATAACTAACTTGATGTGGGTGCTAGCTTTGTGCCCCTCAGTATCTTGAATCTTGGTGCCTAAACTATATGTCGAATGTCATCCTTTTGACCTTTCCAAGTGCTGCATTAATTACATCCCTGTTATTAGCCAGTTCGAAAATTTTCTAGCTAAATATTTTCTCTCAAGTTTCTTTAACTTTTGCCTAGGCTCATGCTTTTGGTTGATCGGCCTAGTGTGAATTATTTTAGATTAAACATGAATTTTTTGTGAATGAAGACAACCATAGTTAAGAAATGAGAATGCTCAGTTATTTGAGGCTTAAAATGAATCTTGTTGTTCTTATAGGCATTTTTTTGGTGAAAATGGTCCCTATGAGTTTGAAGGAAATGTTTTTTTCTTTTTGGCCTACTAAACTCAGACTTTTGAGAGAAAGGGAACTAGAAGAGAGTTCAATTTGTTTGAAATGGTTCCCACGAGTTTTCAAGATTAAAGAGAATGATTGGATTACACAATCTTTTAATGAATTTGGTGCTTTAATCCTTGGAGCCTATTGAACTTGGACCTCTTTTAATATTGAAAAAAAATCATTTATTTGGTTTTAGTTGCCCCTAATTTTATTATTTTTATTTCTTTTTATCACTCATCTCACGCTTAAGGATATATCTCATGCCTTATAAGGAAAGAAGTCTTGACTTTGTGTGTAAAAATGGCAAGTAATTTTTTTAGAAAATCATGAACTGATTATGATGGAGCATGTAGATTAAGTTGATATTATTATTTTTCTTTTTATTTTCTTTTTTTTAACTCTCTAAACTCACTTTCAAAGAGTACCATGCTATGAAATGAATGTGATAAAAAAATAATGCTTATGAAAAGGAAAAAGCAAATCTATGTTTTATTAAAAATTCTAAACAATTATTCCAAATTTAGAAAAGAAACTAATCAAAAAAGAAAATAAAGACTTCTATTCTATTGAATTCTCCCTTATCCTTAATTGGCATGATCTTCCAATTGATTATTATATGGTCTAAGAGGCAGATCGAAAGTCAAGAAGAGAGTTCTTTGTTTTTCAGAGATTTGAGGAATGGTTGTGAGGTCCTGTGATGGGCCCTTTTCAGGATTAGGTATTGTGCCACAGTTTATGAGATCCGAAATAGCTCAGTAGATGACTTTGCATTTATCAATAAGGTGGCTAGTCCTTTGGTGATAAGCACAATACAAGTAATGGCGACGGTTTAATGGAAATGGTGAGGATTGATGTTCAAGTATTAAGGACCGAAGGAGGTTTATCTCTCTCAACTTTTTTAACATTATTGATAAGGGCTTATTTAGATGGGCAAATCTATAGGGAATCTTTCTTAGCTCGATTCCTTGGTCATTATTTGCCCTTTTAGTTAAGTTCACACCTGTCAAGTTCTCCAGAGCGCCTTGTTATTAGACTTCTCACACCTTTTATTCTATGAGCATTATCATTATTCGCTTTAATGCTGCCATTGCTTTATTCATCATGCCTCTGGTAATGAATTGGCTTTCGACTTTAGTTTCAGATCTTGTTGCCATTTTGGTGGTGAAGAGTGTTTGAAAGAAGGAAGGGCTTGAGTTTTTTTCCTTTGAAGAGCATGGGCAAAGAATAATCCCTATAGTTAGTATGATGCATGGTTTAAACATTATGATACTATGCATGATATACAAATTGTAAGTGTAAAACTAAGGGCTTAGTGATACATGCAATATGTGTGTGATGTTCTTAAGTTTTATGATGCAAATGCATGTGGATATAGATGAGATTTCCATACTAAATGAATGAATGCATGTCATACCTACACTAGGTAAGATGATACTAGGTGAACAAAGTCTACATGATGAATAATACATGGTAATGCCTAGGTATATCCCCTCAAATGTATGCATGGGATGTAACTTTTATAATACAAATGTATGTGGATATGGATGAGGTTTTCATGTTACTCCTATTCTAGGTAAGGTGATATAAGGTGGATTATAATGTATGAAGCAAGTGTATTTGTACTTGGTTATTGTATGGATGAATGATGTATGCTTAAGCCTAAGTAGTATGTATGAAAGTGTGAAGTCATAAGATAATGTGGTATATGATGTGTGATTCATATTTGTGCATGTATAACTCATGTCCATGTATTTTTTGTTGAAGTATGGATGGTGAAAGCTATGCGTGCTAAAATGTGATTCTAGTATATATGGCTTATAATGCAATACATGATATATTTATGCAAGATGATGATGGGTGATGTTATGTATGATGCACGAATGGTGCAAGATATAAGTTATCCCTAATATGGGATGATGTGTATGCATGACTCCTGGCGATGCCTAATGTTGGGCATAACTCCTAAGGATGTATGATTCCCAGTAATACCTATTAATCACAAATCCATTTTACAGGAGAGAACTTAAACTGAAGTTTATCTATTTTGCAAAATATACTTCTCAGGATTTTTTTCTTCTTTCTAAGTTAAAGTTAAATGAATCTATACAAACATTTGAAAGTAAATTCATCGTCTTATTAAAGGAAAAGTAATTAAAAAGATTACAAAAATTCAAAACTTAAACTAAAATAAGATTAGTTAATGGAGCTTCTAGCTTTTGCATTAAGTATTTGATTAGCATTAATGAGATTTTGAATGGCATAACGAATGTTCTTACAATCATCTGTGAGATAGAGTCTTCTGATGATAGGCACAATATAGATCATGCCTATGTTTGGTTGAAAAAGGCCTAATCGAAGGTTCGTAGGGTAAGGATTGGAGTTTCCCTTCTTTTATAAGCTTTTTCAAGCACCAAGACATGGGTCTACCCACCTTAAAGAAGCAGCGGGTGTTGACTATGTTTACATCTATAGTATAACCTGAGTGTTACTGACATCGTTGTTTTTAGCACCTTCATTCTCTTTGAACCCTTTATTCTGAAAGGTTATTTCCACATCAATGGTTATGTCTTTGAGCTACTTCCATATGGTAATGCTTTTGGCAATGAGTCCAGCATTCATTTAATTATTGGCATTTCGGATTAATATTTTGATTTAGTCAACATCTATAGGTTTGCTCCTCATTTTCAGCACCTTGGCGCTCCATCTATCTAAATAGTCGAAGAAGGACTCGTTGGGTTTTTGGTGGACTAGTTTCAAGTCTTAAAGGGTCACCTCGACAGTTGCATTATTTGAGTATTGCTTATTAAACATATAGTCCAAATCTTCCCAGTTCACTTTCACTTTTTCTTTGTCCAAACAGACACATTTTGAACAAGGTCATTATTTGTGCTTTTGACAGATGGATAGACCTTATGGCTACTGCATATTACTTTGAATGAGTTCTGGGGTGGTCGAAAGTACCATCGAACTTGCTTAAATTTGGCATTTTGAACTTAAGGCATGGCGTGATCAAACTTTGAGTTAATGTTTTCTAGTTTGATATCTTTGCCCTCCATCACTAGATGACTCATGGCTTCCAATTTTTTATTGAGCTTTTTGATAGGATCCTTCTTATCATACTTAAGTGGTGGAACTCTTAGCTTAATTGGTGGTATCTCTTCGTACAAAACCTGTCGTCTTTTTCATTAGCCATTTATTTCCCACTATTGTTAACAGCAGAAGTTTGACCCTTATCTTTGTGAGCATACATATTTAACAGTGAATTGGTCATGGCTGCCATTATTCTCTTCTCCATATCTTAAAGGATCTCATTTAGCATGGCCCTTGTCACTACTTCGTCTCCTAACATGATTACTCGTCTTGGTAGGTTAAAGATGGATCAATGGCGGCTGCAAAACAAAGGGTTAGTCATGATGCATGAGTTATCTTAAAATGGTGCATGATGTGCTTTATGTGTGATGTTTTATGTATGTATGATGTTTAAGAAATAAATATGATGTATGGTCACATTATTAGGATGTTATGTATGCATATCTGTGGATACATGGTATGCCTATATGGATATGGTGAGGTTACAAGATTCTAATAAGAAGGCATGATTAAAAAGTCAATGAAAGTGAATGATACGACATTATTTAGTGTGACATGTGCTAGTGTGGAGTGTACTTAAATCTAGACGAAGGGTGTTACATAGGTGTATAAAAGCTTATGTTATAAATGAGATATATATGGTACATTTATACAAGGTGTGAGTTTTCATAAAGATGAGAATTTCAAGTATGTATATAAATGTAAAAAGGATACATATTAGGTGTACAAGGACAAACACTTAACAATAAACCTTCCAACCTTATTACTCTCACACATGTGGTCTTAGCAATCCTTCCTAGGTGGACTTTCCTAAGCATCATCGAGGGATACATAGGTTCAATTATGGGCCTAATTAAGCCTAATAACCTCTCATATTTAAAGCACATGCAAGAATAATGACCTATAACATTTAAATCTTATTTGACATGAAATTAAGTTGGGCCCATTCCAAATAAAAGGCATAATAGGCTTAGCCCCACTTCAAAACAGGCTAAATGTAATAGGCCCACATAGCAATCACAATGCAACTGCAAACTCTAAGGGTCATACATTATGGGAGAAGAGCTAAGCTTAACTATATGGGCTTTATAGTTTGGTCTAAAAAGGCTTATGGCTCCTACAAGTAAGGGTAACTCATGATGGGTCTTCCCAATTAAAGATAATAGTAAGCGATTAGTTCACCATTTGATATACCCGAAGGCACAAGGCTTGTGAATGATAGATATGCTAGCAATTACCCATTCTTGAATGAAAAATGGGTTCTTGATTCACAACATCTTACAGGGTAAGAAATGACATAATATATATAGAATGAGATACATAGGACCAGTAAAAATTAG
>CANXYI011148090.1:0-12335 GCA_948208565.1 Hura crepitans | reverse complement strand
AAACCAAACCATAAAAGCCCATATTATTAAGCTTAGCAACTTACCATAGGTTGTATGACCCTAAGTGTTTATGATTGCATTATGATTGTTATGTGGGCTTTTTACATTTAACCTTATTTGAATGAAGGCAAGCCCATTGTGTGTTTTATCTGGAATGGGCCTAACCCAATTTCACCTTAAATAAGACTTAAATGTCATAGGCTATTATTTTCACCTATGTTTTAAATATAAACCCATAATCAAACCTATGCATCCCCCTATGATGCTTAGGTAAGCCTACCTACGAAGAATTGCTAAGAACACATGTATAGGAGTAATGAGGTTGGAAGGCATATTACTTGTGTTTGTCCTTGTACATCCTAGCTTGTATCCTTTTTAATCTTTATATACATAACATTATATCTGCTTTATGACAAAAACTTTGTATCAATCTTGTTTTTATGTACCATATGTTCCCTATGAACTTTTATATTTTCATCCTAGCACTAATACATTGTAAACACAATTCATGTAGACTTATGTACACTTCATACTAGCATATGACACACTAACCATACATCAAGGGTTGCCATCTTGTAAAAATTCATGCATCTTGTGATCTCATCCACACATATGCATAAATCATATTTATTCCCAAGAGATCATTCATACATAAGGCACACATTACATATCATGCATTATCTTAGACAATTGAAGCACAATAACTAACCCTTTATTTTGCAGCCACCTTTAATCCATCTTCAACCTATCAAAAAGAAGTAATCAAGTCTAGAGGTGAAGTAGTAATAAAAGCCATGTTAAATGAGATCTTTCAATATATGGAGAAGAGGATAGTGGTTGCCATAACCATTGCACTGCCAAGTATATATGCCTAGTAAGATAAAGTCCAACCTTATACTACTGACAATGGTAAGAAAGAAATGGCTAATGACTAGGTTTTTTATGAAGAAATATCACTTGTTATGCCTACTTATAATAGAGTTCCACCACTTAAGCATGATAAGGAGGATCCTTTCAAAGAGTTGAATGAAAAATTGGAAGCCATTAGCCACCTAGTGATCAGGGGTAAAGACATCAACCTAGAAGACATCAGTTTGATGTTTGATCATGCCATGCCCCAAAAATATAAAATGCCAAATTTAAGCAAGTTCGATAGCACTTCTGACCTGAGGACTCATTTGAAAGAGTATGAAGTAGCTATGACATCGACCCATGGTAAACTTGTTTAGCATGTCTATAATCGGACAATAACTTGATTTATACCATAGCCTAAAAAAAAGGTTAAAGTGAACTTGGAAGAATTGGCTCATGCATTCAACAAATAATTTTCTCCAATAATGCAACCATTAAGGTGACCCTTAAAGACTTAGAATTGGTGCACCAAAAACCCAATGAATCCATTTTAGAATACTTGGTACAATGGAGGGCTAAGGTTCTTAAAATGAGGAATAAACCTAAATACATCAACCAAATCAAATTATTCATCAGGAATTCCAATAATTACATGAAAGCTTGACTCAATGCCAAAGGTATCACCATATGGGAACAAGTTAAAGATATAGCCATTGATGTGGAAATGATCTTTAGAATAAATGATTAAAAAATAATGAAGGCATTAAAAGCAATGATGGCAATAATAGCTCCGATCAAACTGTAGATGTCAATATAGTTAACACTCGTCGCTTCTTTAAATTGTGTAGACCTATGTGTTGATGCCTAAACAAGCTCATAAAAGAGGGAAAGCTTTAACCTTTACCATACCAACCTCCAATAGGGCCATTTTCCACTAAACATTGGGATGATTTATATTATGCCTATAATTAAAAGATAGGACATCAGACAGATGATTGCAAGAACCTTCATTATGCCATTCAAAATCTTATTGATGCCAAGCTGATACCTGATCTAGAGGCTTGAAGTACCCCTAATCAATATTGTTTCACTTTCTTTTCATAGATTAGTTTTGAGGTTTTGTAATCCTTTTTAGTTACCAAAATAAAATAATAAATTTATTTTTAGACATTTATATTTTGACTTTAACCTAAAAAGGGAAGACTATAGTAGATGAGCTTCAGCTCCCTCTAAAAAGATAGATCAATGAAAGATATTACTAGGAATCATGCACAACATTAGGCATCAAGAATGACTTTGGCATTATGAAAGCCACATATATGCACAAGAGTCATAGGCTCTTATTCATAAACATATGTTGCATAAGCACAACACTATCCCACAACTTCAGTTCTTTATGCTTACCATTTAGGCTTAGTCATGCATCATTTATCCATACATACATCACCATCCACCTAGTATCACCTCATTTAATATAGGTATAATATGTACTTGAATCATAAAAGTTACATCCCATGCATATACTTGCCACACTGATCATTTATTATGTAAACTTCATTCACCTTGTACCATCTTACCTAGTATTAGTGTGACATGCATACATCATATATCCGCATGTATTTTTAGTCACATTATGTGTGGGTATATCATGTATACATCACATGCATATATTAGAATCATTATTATCCTTTAATCTTATAATCATCCATGCAAGTTAAGCATAACATAGCATTATAAATGCTTGAAACATGCATCATAAAACATTAACCATGTATCACAGTAACTGTAAGGATCATCATTTGCCCAAGCTCTTCAAAGTAAAAGACTTAACCCCTTCCTTCTTTCAAACACTTTTCACCATAAAAAAATGGCAACCAAACTTGAAATAAAATGTGAAAGTTAGTGGGTGACTAAAGGCATGATGAGCAAGGTAATGGCAGCATTGGAATGAAAGATGATAATGCTTATAGAAGAAAAGATTTGAGAGAGGTTTGGTTTAAATGTCCAATAATAAGGTGTTTTGAGGAACTTGATAGGCATAAATTTTACCATGGAGGCAAACAATGAACAAAGAACCAGGCCAAGAAAGATTTCTCATAGATTTATCCATTTGAAAAAGCCTTTGTCCACAATACTCAAAGAGTTCAAAGAAGAAAACCTCCTTTCACCCTTAATGCCTTAACATCAGTCCTCACCACTTCCACTTAACCATTGCTATAACTTATACTGTGCTTATCACTAAAAGACTGGCCACTTGATCAACAATTGTAAATCCCTCTATTAAGCCACCTAAGACATTGTAAACCATAGTGCGATACTTTATCTAAAGATCACCCATCACTAGACCTCACTATCAACCCTCAACTCTCTAAAATATGAGATTCCCTCTTTTTTAACATTTGGTCTTCCACTGCATAGGCTAGCTATTGACCAATTATAGGATCATGCTATTTGAGGACATAAAAAGATCCAATGAAGATAAGATAAATTGTCCTTACTTTCTTTTCTAGTAGTTTCCTCTATGTTGGAACAAATAAAGTTTAATAAAATATTATTTGAGTTTTTATAAGCACCTTTGTTCACCTCATTCATTATGTAGCATGGTACTCTTGAAATTAAGTTGAGATATTTAAAAAAAGATTTAAAAAAAAAAGGAAACAAATAAATAGGATCAACTTAATCCATATATGTCACAAATAATTCATGATGGCTCACCATTACTGCATATAATTTTGAAGCTTAAAACTTGATCTTTCCTTGTAAGGCATAAGAAATATCCTTGAACATGAGATAAGAGAAAAAAAATAATAAACAGGGGCTAACTAGACCCAAATTAATGCTTATTTCCTTTAATCCTAAAAGAAGTCGAATAGAATTAAAAATAATAATAATTAAAGTATCAAAGAGGTTCTATCAAATTAATTTCTTCAAAACCTAAGAACCAATCTGAAGGACAAACATTTTTTTGGTTCTTACTAATATAAAAATATAAAAGTCAGAAGACTCTAAATGTCAAAACTCTAAAGCCTACAAAAACATAAAGATTTACTTTAAGCCTCAAATGATTGAGCATTCTCTTTTCAACTATGGTTGCCATTATTCGAAAAGAAAAAGGAAAAGTGCTTTTTTATTCTTGCTAGGCTGATTAATCAAAACTTTGAACCTAAGCAAAAGTTAGGGAAATTGAGAAAAATATTTAGTTAGAAAATCTTAAGACTTGCTAATAATAGGGATATCATTGATGCAATACTCAAAAAGGTCAAAAGAATGACATTCAACATACAATTGAAGCATAAAAGAATTTGAAACACTAGAGGGCATGAAGCTAGCACCCACAACATGCTATGTATTGATATGAATAGCTCTATCAACCTCTCATGATATATACTTCATAACATATCTAGCCATTTCAAAGTTGCAAGTCCAATTAATAAGAGATAGCATGATCAGGTCCTAAGCCAACCCAATAAGGATAAGCTGAATTCAAAAATAAAAAGAAAAATAAAAAAGAAAAAAGAAAAAAAGAAGAAAAAGAAACTCACTAGGTTAAATACTCATAAAGGACAGCCTAGGCAAAAATTAGACCATACCTTGCTAGATCAAAAACCCGCAAAGGGCAGTCTAGGAAATAATTAGAGGTAAAGAGAAAATATTTAGTTGAAAAGTCTTCAAGACCAACTAATAACAAGGGAACCATGCTACATAATTACATATATTTGTATGCTCTATCATTTGATCAAGTCAAATAACTCATTCTTTAGCTATATGCTTAAATGATTAATTTGTCTCTTTTTTGCCTTACTACTTTTATGGCATTCAACATGCTTTTCCTCTACTTTAGGGAACATTTCACTTCCTTTCTCCTCCTTCTTGACATCTCAATCACATTACACCAACCAAGCATACCACTTTACCCCTTCAAACTAAAGTCTTTTCTATGACAAGTCTAAGAGAAGAGTGATCTCAACAACATATTTACTGCTTTAAAGATTTGCTCATTCATATTCATTTATCCATACATTCATCTAGGGAAATAAAAGTTAGATTCAAGCAAGAGTGCATACATCACTTCATTCATCTAGAATGCACAAACTCACATTTATCTATTAGGTAGGCAAACATGTCATCACAAATAAATAACAAATACACACATGTACTAGCATCACCAAGATCATACATCTATCTAAAGAAAAACTTGTACCTACACATTCATAATTTATTAGGTATGCCTACATGCTAATATTTCATTCACATTCATTTAACATATAGAAATATGTATTAACTCACATCCCTTTAGTAGGGTATGCATCAGTTCATCCATGTTCACTTATATATGTAAACATATCCTTCTTCACACTACAAACACATAAACAGACTAACATGCATTTCCCTTATTTATAAACATGAATCATTCTTCACACCCTAATATTACGTCATGTATAAGACATCATACATTAATATGTTTCCCATGCATGCAACTATGATTATATATATCAACACTTTCTACACTTGCAAACATGCATCAAGCATTTGTTGCATGAAAAACATGCATTATTCATCTCTGTCTTCTTTTGTATAAAAATATGCATAATTTATATCCATGTTTTCTTATGCATAAAAATATACATCATTTATCTCCATGTCTTCCTTTGTATGAAAGCATGCATCGTTTATCTCCATGTTTTCTTATGCATGAAAATACACATCATTTATCTCCATGTCTTCCTTTATATGAAAGCATGCATCATTTATCTCAATGTTTTCCTATGCATGAAAATACACATCATTTATCTCCATTTTTTGGGCATGAAAAAACACATCAATTATCTTTATGTTTCCTTTGTAAAAAAAAACATGCATCAATCATCTCTATGTTTTCCTTTGCATGAAGACATGTATCATTAATCCTTATGTTTTCTCTATATGAAAACATGTATCACTTAACTTAGCATATCATGTGTATAGAAACATGCATCATGTTTTCCTTCACATGAAAATGTGTGTCATTTATCTTTATGTTTTCCTGTGTATGAAAACATGTATAATTCATCTTTATGTTTTCCTCGTATTAATCCTTCACATAAAGACATGCATCGACCATTATCCTTCATTAATACATTTATGCATAAAAGGCAAGCATTATTTTTAATTCTTGTACATGAATAATGTGCATCATTTAATTTTTAAATACATCTCTTAGGCATGAAAAGCATACATCAACACATATTCATAGAAGACACCAATAATTTTTTTAAGTTGTTTATGCATGAAAACACACATTATCCCTTTTTTCTACATGAAAACATGCAATCTTTTAAATTACCAACATGTTATCCATGCATGAAAACATAAATTATCCCATTTTTCGGCATTAAAACATGCATTCTTCTAAATTATTGACATATTGTTCATGCATGACAACAAACATCTTTCATGCATATTAACCATATATACAAGCAAAACTATAGCAAACTACCAACTTTTCCAAGCTGCCAAGGGTGCAAACATTAAAAGCCACTAAGGGGTGCAAACATCAAATGTCAAACCATAAAGGGGTGTAAACATCATCAAGCAACCAAAGGGTGTAAATATAAAATGCAAAGTTGCCAAAAGGTGCAAATGTCAAGCCAGTAAGAGGTGCAAATGCTAAGTTGCTAAGCCACCAAAAGGTGCTCATGTCAAGCTTCTAAGGGGTGTAAACATCAAATGACAAGCTACCAAAAGGTGCAAACATCAAATGACAAGTCACCAAAAGGTGCAAATATCAAGCAGCCAAGAGGTGGAAATGCTAAGCCATAAAAAGGTGGAAATGCTAAGCTACTAGAAGGTGAAAATGTCAAGCTGCCAAAAGGCAAAAACATCAAAAGCCATCAAATAATGTGAATGGCAAGATGTGAAAATGTGTAACAAGTTTGACCATAAAGGTACGAGATAACAGCCCATATCATACAGACATAAAATAATGGGTTTGATCACGAAAGTGAAATAGCAAAACTTTAGAGACATTTCTAAGTCTCAAGTACTTTGATATGCACTATTGCTTTAACATTTCACAGTGCATACCAAAGTAGGGGCAACTATGGATGCCTGAATTTGGCCTATGATGATAACTAGAGACAAGCTTAAGCAATAAGCTAAACAACTTAAAAACCCTAGTTCGCACAGACTAATATTGTACAAGTCCACCCAAACTTGTTGCTATGAGGTCCATACCAACCAACCAAGACCTAACCTAAAATGGCCCAAGGTCTGCCTAGACAAACCAAAGCTTATGTCCATATTGACTAAAATTTATTTAGCCCAAAACTAGGCCTAAGGGCCATAAACTGCCATACTAAACCTAAAACCTAAGTCTACATAGACTTTAAAATTGATGTCTATGTGGACTTACTAACAAAAAGCTTCCAAAAGTGTGAACTTCTTATTTAGACTCTAAATCTGAATCCTACAATGACTCTATCTCTTCTAGGTGGGAAAGCTATCCACCAAAGCTATAAATACCCCCTCTTAGGGAGCCAATAAGGCAATTGAAAGCTAAAACCCTACTATTCTAAAAGTCCAAAAAAGAACTCCAAAGCGGGATTTACTTTATTGGACCTTTAGCCCACACTTAAATCTTTATTCTTTCCAAAACTCTACACTAGTTTTATTCTTTAGTGTTAATTTCAAGGTAAGAAATGAGGCCTCGTATTGTATTCATCTTTATTGATTCATACTATTTCTATAAATCAATAATCTGCTATGTAAATCAATAATCTCCCATGATTAATCATATGTGAGGTGGTTTTATGTAATCCCTATATCTATTATAGGAGTAGGTTAATGTTCTGCACTGAAATTAACCTTTTAATTATACGGACTTATCTTAAAGCATTATAAAGTTTGTATAGACTTAATATGTTAATATGTGTGTGATCCAATGTCCATGCGGATTATTTTTCAATACAATTTTCTATTTGCTTTTTATACTATGTATTATGCTTACCATGTTGACGTATTTACATGTTGTTATATTATATCATTATTTTGTTCTTTATTATGCATAGTAGTGATATTCTATAATTCATGTGTGGTCTGCATGGACCCCTTTTCACAAGGATCATAGTCCACATTAATGCATGTATCTTATGTAAGTGTATTTTTTCCTGTAGACTACATAGACTCCCTTTCACAAGGAGTGTAATCCACATAGATAGATGTTCTGAATTCTAGTCCTTATTAATATCTATATTTACCTTTTTATTTTCCTTTTTATTATTAATTTGCTATTCTCTCATTCATAATCATCACCTAGACATGTAGTATGACCATTCGTATTTGTGTTGTGCATATTGTTATTATTCGGTTCAGTGTTATTATTCAGTCCTCATAGACCATCATTTATGTTACTAAACTTTTCCTTATGTTATGCAAAAATGACCATTCTTACTAGATTAGAGGATTGAATGGACATATTAGCCATGGTACCTCAAAGTCTGTATAGACCTAATGATGTAATGACAGGTTTAAATTATTTGTTCTACATTCTTTCATTTGGTTTTAGACTTTTTATTTCCTTAGTTTATTTTAGGTTGTAATAAATAGCTAAAAAACATGCTTTACATGTAAAAAGCCTAAGCTCACATCAATGATTTTTCTATCTAATTAATTTTTATTTTCATAATACAAATGGTTTTGAGTTTTCTCTAATAAAAGTTACATAAAATGTATTTTAACAAAGGCCAACCTTTAAGAGATGGAAGTTAGGCAATTATCACCAATTCCTATAGAATTACGGGTTATTGTCAAGTCAAATAACAACTAATCATTGACTTAATTTTTGGATGTCAAGAAACACTAATACTTGTTGTATATTTCAATATTGCAATTTACTTTCTATCATTGAAACTTGACATAAATGCTTAACTATAATGCTTGCTTGCATGATACAGGATTGATAAACTTTCGAATATAAAGGAAGGTATATTATAAAGGCATAAATAAGATCTAATTTCAAACACTTTCTGGGCAAAAGATTAGTGGTCCTGATGTATAGCTAGGTCATGACTTGAAACACTAACCACTTTATCCCTAGTCGAATATAATAAATCTATAGTTACATTAAAGTATACCATTAATCTAGTTGTACTAAGGATATATGCATGCGTATGTGATTAAGCTATAGTTATACATATACAATGATATGTGTGATGATTATTTAATATAAATGCATAAGATGCTAATTGAATGCTCTCATCATATGTGCATAGCCTAACCCCTATGATTTAAAAATTAGAGAAAACATAATAAGAAATAACCCTAGACCTTAGGGGATAAACAAATAATTTTGAAAGTACCAATCATTATATTGTTTACAATTAGGAAGGAGGTACCTAGCATTCTTCTATTAGAAACTACCCCTCTTCAGCCTGAGGAAACATAAGCCTACCCAGCAATCTCATCTCTAAACCCTAAGTCTTTTCCATGTCTATCTTTTACTTCTCTCCCTTACTCTACTAATTGACCAATGGGAGTAGTCATTAGGAGTATTTCATACTAAGAATTCTTAGTCACACTTCTTAGATAACTTTTTAAATCATGGTTTCTAGACCCACACTTATTACACACACTTGGAATTATCCTTTAATAGACACCTTATGCCATTTCACATAGTATTGACATGGGTTTCTTAATATACCACTCGTCTGTGCTTAAAATGGTTGTCATGAACTATCATAAGGTTCTTGCCTAGAATCCTAGGTGTGAGTTTGCTCATGTTAGCATGGGACATTTTCTCTTCTCTGTCTCTGCCTCCTCATGGTAGCAGTACTATTTCATTTTGGCTCATAAGATCTTCTCCTTTCATGTCTATCCTACTGCTTCTATTGAATCCTTTTAATAGCCATCGTGGCTATCACCAATATAGAAAAGTTTCAAATTCTTATCACAACTACTGGGTGTTTAATTTTAGGATATAAACCTTGTTCAAATTGCTTACTTTTAATGACATTATTTATAATCACACGTGTTGAATATCTACTCACCTCTATGTATTCTGTCTCATACTCAAAGATAGTCTGATACTCTTGTCTTAAGTTTATAAATTCTTACTTCTTTTCATCCATAAGATTCTTAGTAACATATTTCCTCCTAAACTTACTCAGAAAGAAATCTTAGATTAGGCTTTCAGGTGATACCCACTTAACTATGGCTCCTTATCATTTAGTTGCCTCACCTCATAGTAAGGTAAAGGCATATAATATATTCTCTTTAGGTGTAAATCTCAATTGTTGAAAAATTCTAATGGTCATCTTTAGCCAGTATTTAGCTACCATCAAATCATCTAACTCTGTACCTCTAAATTCTAGGGCACCCCTTTCCTTAGCCCTCTCTAAATTCTTCTCTCATAAAGCCTATAGTTTGGAAGGTAACTATATAGATAGTGAGGAACACCTAATCACCTCAAGGTATGGCCATACAGACTATATGCTTATAAAGGTGTAGTCATGGCAACTACCCAATCCTTGCAAATCCTAAAGCTTAAACCCTATTAGATCTTATCTCAATAATTTGTGAGTCTTTCTTTATATCTCCCTCTTTTCCTAAAAATACAGGGTTATTCATCATTAAACTATACATGAAAAATAATTCATTAGCCTTAAGCGATGTAGTTATTCATGTGTTGCATGATCTAATATTTGGGTGCTCATGTAAACTTTATAGATTTAGGAATGCCTAAACCTATTTTGATACCACCTAAATGAAACACCCTTTACCTAATCCACCACCTGACCTGAATAAAGGATATATGATACCATCTTATTATCTTGATAAAACCTTTCTTATGATTATGTACATTGACCTATACTAACATGCATATGGATGTCTTTCAAGCAACTAGTTATGGGTCATGTCTTAACAAAAATTGGACAACATAATAGCTGTCTAGGTGAAAACCAAAATTTTAAACCTACATAAAGAACACTTCTATAACAATTTATAACTTTAGCATTCACTAGATCCATCTATTCCTCTAGAACCTCTTTTATCATTAATATTATACAAGTTATCTTAAACAACATATCACAATCACATATATTCTTAAGTTATACATTCCATAACTAATTCTAGTTGAATAAGCAAAATAGACTCTACCTTAACACAAAATGCCTTTATACATATAAATTATCTTCATAATGTACTAACCTATAACCAACTTAAGTATATTTACATCTCAAAATGGTTTAACATGATTAATATATTGTTTAGTCTATCATTTTATTCTAATCATGAGTACCCATACTTCTATACTTTACATCACATAGACATTTATATATATAGTATACCACAAAAGGAGAGCATGATCTGCACTACTACTTGTGAGGCTGCACTTCGCTTACTAGCTACTACCTATGCATCAAAAAAATTGATAAACTAAACAAATGCTTAATGGTGTATTTAAGACATTATATATTTATATAACAACACCATATGCGCACAAATCATCAGTATATGATATACATCATATTTAATAACCTTACCTATTTAAAGGCATTCAACCTAACTAACACATTCTTAGTACATACATTAAAAGGAATGGCACATCTACACACCATGAATGCAAGTAATCATTGAAATAGGATCTAATAAGTCAGTAAGTGATGCAATTAAGGCTCAAGACATTCGTATGCTAATAACAGACAAGTTTTCCATTAATTGGTTTATGTTAGCTCTCAAACAAGTTGGTTTTATTAGATTTATCTTTCTTTATGTATGATATGTCTATTCTCATCAATAATAGCTCAACTAAGTTTCATAGTTACAAATAAACTTTTATCAATCCATACTCAGTTTATTCATCATGCTTTAACCAAACCTAGATTTACCTTTTGCTTAACTTTGCTTAATTTAGTTTGTCGAATTATATTATCCATTTAAGTAACCATTAACCCAGTATCATTAAATTCCTTATCCTTGAGCCATTTAGTCCTTCAGCCTATACCTAAAAGATTTTACCAAATGTTAGACAACGAGATCCAACCTTATACAATGGCTAACATTATGGGCCTCGATAGCTACACCTACCATAATTCATCTGATAGTGGGGATCAATCCTCACAGACCTCTTAATATCAGAATATCAATGATAGCCGTCATAAACCTCCCAATATCCCAAAATGGGTAGATAATTAGGATCAACCCTCATAGACCTCCTAATATCTGAGGATGTGTGGATAATAAATACTAGCTCTCATAGACCTCCTAGTATACAAAGGTGTGTAAGGTCCACATTCAAGACCTTGATGGCTATATCCACCATAGCATAGGCACTAATCCTCATGAACCAATGCCATTAACAACTACTAACTCTCTAGTTAATTAGTTAACCTATCTAGTGGGTTATCTAACTAATATAGGCTTTTTTGCTTCCAATATGTTTTTTTTATTGTCATTTAGTAACCAACATCTTTAAAAGTTTATGCCTTTTGATTTCCTATTACATC
>CANXYI011148057.1:0-10523 GCA_948208565.1 Hura crepitans | reverse complement strand
TTATATCCATAATTTGGTCAAGTCCTAAATTTCGGCCTATGAAGAGTTTATAGATTCAATTTCTTTTCATTGTTTCTCAATTTTAAACATTGAATTTTAAGCTTTATTACAAGTCTAACTATCAACTTTATTTAAATAATTAAATCATGAAAAATCAATACTCACATAAGGCATAAATGTGCAAAATTCATAGTATTTCAATTCACAACCCACAAAGTAATTTCATTTTCTTCTCCATTCGATTCCTCTCCCTTAAATTGTCATTTTACTCCTTCAAAATCTCTTTTCCTTTGTTTGTTCTCTTTCTCCCCTCTTTTTGTTCTTTAAAGTTAGAATTAAGATCAATTGTGTTACATAATTTTAAATTAGCTACTTAATTATGAAATTTCAAGTCTACATAACCTATTTAAATAAGTAAATTTGAAAAAAACTTAATGCTTACATGTTTAAGCTCTATTCACATTAACATTAATCTTTTCCTTTCCTCCTAACTCTTTAAACTTTTTTAGAATTTCAAAAGGGCTTAGGTAATATGTTGGATAAACTATCATTTAAACATAAAATTTTTATATTTTTTTGGTTATTTGGTGAAAGAAATTTGAGATAGTTAAGGAGGATGAGTTTTGGCCATGTAAGGGGAGAATAAAGGTGTAGAATTTTGATCTTTTTTTCTTATAAATTCTCAAAATAATTCTATTTATATTATGGAATTAATGGTTAGGATTAATTTAATATATGGTTAAAATTATTCCATGTGTAAACATCCTTTTAAATTATCTAAATTCTTATTTATATAATTAGTCAATTTATCTTTATTTGGATAGCTTATATTACACATTTTACAATATAAATCTAGGTGTGACACCCCTCACCCGACGCATTCCCAAATCCGAATGAGGGATGGCATACTACCAAAATCGATCTTACTGAAAACCTTATTCCCACTTGTTAATTATGAAAACTTTATGAACATATACTTAATAAGAACAATTATATAGGCTAAATTATTAGGGCTCATTATGTCAAAATTCCAGCAGCATAATAATTATCCAGTGACACTATCCCAAATAGTAATTTAGAAAGAAAAAACTTATAATATCTCAACACGTCCCAACTACCATCCACCACATCATCTATATCATCTCAACACACATATCCATACAATCTCAATCTATACATAAAGATTAATAACCATAACATCTCTACCCTCATCTCACTTAAACATACATCATCTATATATATGTCTCAATATACATAAAATACAATTTACAAAGTTTAAATAGGTATAATTCCTAAAACATATAATCATACATCATTTATGTACAACTATATCTTCATAGCTTACATACATCTTTGATATTCGATTAGGCCTATAGCCTAACTAATAAATATAAGTGCCAAAACCGAATCAAAACATAAGAACTTATATAAATGAAAATACATATTTCAATAGCATAACTCTTTTTCACTACTCTTTATCTACTATCTCCAATAATTCTAATGCCTATAATTTCCAAGTTATGAAAAGTGTTTTTTGAGTCACACTAATGTTACTAAATGGAAGTATTAAGTATAACATAATTATAGGTGAAATTTGGAATGAAATTGAAGTCATTTAAGGGGTTAAAAATGCAAGTAAAATTTTCACAGTGATGTCTTATGAATAGTAACTTAGTTGAAGCTAAACGATAAAATATTTTAAAAGTGCTCAAAATAATTCAAATATGACACGACTTAAAGCTCAAAAATTCTAACTAAGCCAATGGTGTTGGATTTAGATTTTTTTTTACATCGAGAAGTAATTTAATGGATTTAAGTAAAGATGTAATTATTTAATTTAAATAGTTCCTCTTAGAATTAAATTATGATTTTTATTCGACATGCAAATCAAATATTTTTCTAATTTATGGTTTAAAGAAAAGATTTAATGACACACTAAAATCATTGAATTAATTTTTAAAAAGGGAATATAGCTAGAATTAATAATAACCCTAAGATCTAACAAATGGCAATAATCCATCCATTCTTAGATGTATCTAAGTATTTGTATTCAATTAAAACATCATAATCACCATCTTCTTCCCCCTAATAACCGACGCCATTGATGCCCTTACTCCTATTTGCTTTTTCTTCTTCTAATCATCAAAACACATATAACATATCTAATTTTCACCATTAAAATAACCTTCATCATTCCTAGTTCAATATTCTTGCAAGAATTATACAAAAGCAAGGCTAATTTAAGAGAGTTATCACTTGAATGAATAGTGACACTTTGAATGGTAAGTGCTTAATTTCCTAGTTTTATTTTTTTAAGATAGAATTCAATGCTATAAGGTACATTGATGCTCAATTCTAAGTTTGGAGTAGTTAGAAATTTATTATGAATTTTCTAATTTAAGTCTAAATATATATGTAAAGAAAAAGGGGAAGTTGCAAGAGAAAGAGAAAGGCAAAGCTTAGAAAGGTTCAATTAAGGTATTTTAGAGTGCTAGTAAGTGAATTCAATGAATTATGCGTGGAATTACATTAATTTTCTAGGTTTAAATGTGTGACATATATATGTTGTGTGTGTTATGTAAGAATATGTATGAGTTTATGCTCAGATTATATATGTTATAATCTTAATTAATTGCTTTAAGTAAGTTAATATTAAGAAAATAATAAGAAATTAACGTGTTATAGTGGTGGACACTATGGCTGAATGATGTAGATACCAAATTAGAAAAGTGTAATTATGCTTAATTTCATAAATGACTTATTTGAATAAATGGAATAAGTTAGGAATCAGAAATGAAATGCAATTGTATAGCGTATGTTAAAAGTCCTTATAGCTGAATGGGTATAGTGTAGGTAAATGATATATAAACATGAATTGATAATGGTTAATGAGGTATGAAATCATAAAATGGATAAAAGAATGATAAATTCTATAAAATTAGGTTAGAATAACTACTAATCATGCATGGCCAAATGGATGTTAAGGTTTGTACTTAGGTGATTCTAAGTGTATGACTAAATAAAAATGCATACAAAGTTAAGTGAATGGCATAGTGTTAGAAAGAGAAGATAGAACTTACGTGAAGTCATGAATAAACTTTTTATTTCAATGGTAAATCTTGGTGAGAATGATTGAAACCTATTGACAAGTGTATAAGAAGTGAGAGTTAAAGACAAGCCATTTAATGAAATATCACAAGGAATTATATGAGAATCTAAGACTTGAATGAAAAAGGATAATGTTACATGAATAATTGAATTTATATGACACTATGAAGGAATTAATTAGATTAAAAGAGTACTAATTCTTAAGGCACTAAATGTTAAATAGTGATATGGTAATGAAATAATAAAAGGTAGTAAGGCCCATATTAGTTTGACAACCTACTGGATAGGTTGACCAATTAACTAAGGACTTAAGAGTTTCTAGGACACCAGAGTGTTCCATATTCATGATAGGTGCAGCCGTCTAGGTTTTAGATGAGAACCCCTGCACATTTTATACTATTGATATATTAGTGTGGGTGTAACTGCCATTAAGGTCCATAAGGGCCACCACACACATATTATGTTATGTTTATATTATGTTGTGATGGTGCAACCGTCAAGGTCTAAAATAAGGATCCTTGCATATCTTTAATGTTATATGATGAGTGCGACCATTGAGGTCCAAAATGCAGGCCTATACACACCTTTAGATCTCATTATCCGGTATTTGGGATATGATCTCTCAAGTATGGGCCAAAGGATTAAGTATTTAGAGAAAATGTGTTCATTTGATGCATTTACATGTATATATAATGCATATTTCATTGAATTCACCACTAAGCATATGATTTAGTTTTCTCAATGCATAAGTAGTAGATAGTTCATGTTGCTCAACCTTACAGTAGTAGTGTAATAGCTCAACCATCCAGTTTGGGTATATATATATTTTATATACTTTGATATGGTGTATCATAAATAATGGCACTCATGTATAGGTATCTAGTGGGCTTGACCAAAGTTTTGTAATCTATAATCATGGATTGTATAAGTATTCTCAGTAAACATATTTTGATATATGTATATGTATTTGAAATTTATGCTTTGCATGTGATGAGATATCATTTATGCCTTATGATCTCAGTGGATGTTATATGTTTGTGGAGGATCAAAAGGATCCTATGATGGTGAATTGAGATTGGAATTATATAAAAGTGCATTTTCCTACAGGTCTAATTTTTTTGTTTTTACTCTGAATAGTCATTATGCTACCAAATTTTTGTTAAAAAGGAAACCATAATTAATTGGATAAAAGGATTCCTATGTTAATTTAAGTAAGCTTGCAATGCATGGTTGATACATCTTATATTTTAAGAAGGATTTTAAAAAGATAATGAGTTTATAGGTGGTTAAAAAGATAAGGTACCTATATGTCATCTCTTATTTAGGTTCAATAACAAATTTGGTAAGGGGTTTCATAGTAGCATTTATAAATACTTGTATAAAAGGACCTACGCAAAATTGCAAAAATAAATATAATGTATTAAGCTTCATAGATTAGTGGTGTATCTAATAACATTAAAAACATAAATTTGCAAGCAAAGAATATTTATAAAAATAATATGTCATCCTATGCTTAACATTCATATTATGCCAGTAGTATGTGTGTAAAAAACTAATTTTATTTCTTGTTATCTACATAAGAAATTTTTATGGATAACCATTAAAATTATCAAAGATTATTTAAACTTTCATTTTCTTCTACTCATTATTTACTTTCAATATTTACTAAGTGAACCTAACCCTAATCACAATTATTGATTTGCATGCCATGCGTTCACTACACATAACTCTCATTTAACATAAAAAGTATACTTATTATCATAATCCATTGCTAAAACTAATAACATGACACCAATGCACATACGCATCTTAGAATACTTAAGTTGTATTACATAAACTTAAGAAACTACTATTTAATTAGTATGTAGTTCATTTTCATGTCTATATACTCATATAACCTCATTTATGCATACTAAACATGCAATCATCATCTCTAAATAAAATTTTCACATTTACATCATATCACTTACGTATACATACTTTCAATCATTAATTACTCACTTTAATAAAACACATATACATTTTTAATCAAACACACATACATGTGTTAGGTATAGAATTATTGATTACATATATATAATACAACATTCATGATTAATCACATGCCTCATATAATTACAAACACAATTAACATTCACACAAATCCTTTTAATTCATCAATTTGCACATCATTCATCTAACATACTTATATGGCATCATAATGTTACATTCTGCCAAACTAAGTTACACATACTCCACTTAATTTCATTCACTGCATATATTTATTAACATATATTTAATGCCAAATCAACCTTTAATAAGTAATTAAGTTATTACACATCAAGGCACACACTTTATGCATAAACATACATACACATATATCACAACATACACACTTTAGTAGTTTAAGCTTTTGCATACACATACTACGCCTTGCCGAATCACCAATATAGCTCCACCTCACCTTTTCTTTCCCTTTTCTCTTTGTTTCTTTCTTCTTTCTCTATAAACATAACACCTCAGATAAAATAGAAATCCATAATAATAAATCATGCCTCCAAAGCTTAAATTAACTTAAGAAATCTTCAATTAACACCTTTAGGTATCCCCAAAAATTATAAAAACCAAAGAATAATCACTTACATACGACCTAGTTACTATTCACCAAGTGATCTCACATTTGAAATTCCTTTAATTTATCCCTTAAGGTTGTTGCCTCTTTCCAAAATCATACTCTAAAAACCTTAGGGGGAAGGTTTTATGAAGAAGAATGGCTTAATAAAGTCAAAAGAAAGATTGAAGAATGAAAAATGGTGAGGGAAGAGATATTGTCACCGTCTCCTTTGAGGAAAAAGAAGATGAAAATTTTCTTTTTTCTTATGACCATTTTTTGATTTTTATATCTTTCAAAATTAGTGGTCATGATTAACTCCCACTAAAATCCAATGGTTCATAATATTTCAAGTCCTTATTCTCTCTTTTAAAAAAAAATTTTCTTTCTTTTAAAGCCTCAATTACATCTCTTTGGGTCCCAACTAATTGACTTGTAATAATACCCAAATGTCCCGAATAACCGCGCTCAAAAATCGAGAAAACCCGTATTAAATCGATGCTTTTAACTTTGATTGATTTTTAGAAAATATCTCTTGGTATTCAAAAATTTCAATTATAATCCCAATGGACTATTAGGAATATTTAAGTGTAAGGTTATGGCATTCTCGACTTAATTAGAGTAGAAGTTCTATATTTTATGGTTCAAGTTTAATTGCATTACTATTCACAAAACACTGTCGTAAAAATTTTACTTATGTTTTTAATCATTTTAATAACTTCAGTTTCATTCCAAACTTTGCCTAATATTATTTTACAATTAATACTTTCATCTTATTCAGTTGGTGTAGCCCAGTCTTGGGAAACACTATTCCACCTTATAAGGTACTATTCACTCGTATATTTGTTATCTTTTATAAACTATCCAAATACCCTTATTTTCATGCCAAACTTCACCCACAACCTATTTATAAAATATACTCTTAATCAATAAGAAAAGCATTCTTCATGTCCTGGGAGTCACTATTCATGATCTCTAGGTGTTACATTTCTTCCCCTCTCAAAAGAATTTTGATTGCAAAATTCTCAAGATCTTATTATATGTCGTGCCATTTACTTGCTTTTTCTTTTCCATCCTTTTTATGTTTAAACTTTAGTATACTACCCGATTTTTGCCTTGCTTAATGTTACTTAACCTTTCTTGTCTTTATGCCACTAAATGCTTTAAACTTATTCCTTATGATCATCATTGACTGGTTACTTCCCCTCTTAGGTGTCTTATAAGATTTTCATAATACTTAGTCATCTGTATTAAGATATTCCTTATTATTCTCTCTTCGTAATATGTCCATTGTTACTTATCTGATCTCATCTCACTTAATAATATCATTGCACTTTTGTTACATCACTCTGAGCCATAGATCCTTAGTAACAAATTCATCTGCTTATATAATCATCTCTTTAACATCCTATGTTATGAATGCAACTATATGACCAGTTCTATCTGTATTCATAAGTTTAACCTTTCTCTTTGTTCCCTTCTGTCTTTAACCATTATAGATCTCATCATGAATATCTCAATCCCTCTTTATATTATCCATTTATATAAATGTGTCATGTCACATTTCCCATTCAATTAAGGCATTATGCATATGTATGTGATCAAGCTATAATTATGTATATATGATGATACAAATGATAAAAATTATGCAATATGTTTGTGCTTTTTCTTATAATAAGGTTCATATGATATGATGCATAACCCAGCCCCATATGTCATGTGTTAATGAAATGGCCCTTAATATCTAGGAAAATTGAGAGGTACACTAAGAGCATTAGACTAATATATCTCTAAATATTCCTTTTAAACAATAAGATCACTAATGTTTCTTATTCCTCGTTGATGTATTCACATGCACCTTTAGTTCTATTATATCGAAAAACCTTTACTTATACCAATAATATTCCTTTAGCATAGTATTTTTTTCTGATATAGTCCTTTTATCTATACTAATCAACCTTTCACATTAACCACAATCTGATCATGTCAAAATAACCCATCTACTACCTCTACTTCCTTTTAAGGTTTAAGGGACTGGCTTTATCTATATCCTATCAAATAGAAGAAAACCACCTATCAAGACTCATAAAGCATACTTTTATGCTATACATTACCTTAAACCTTTGGCACTCATATAATCCTTATCTGATACTTATCTTCCTAGGAACACCTAAATCAAAGCTCTAATAACATCAAATGTGACACCCTTCACCCGACCTATTCCTAAATATGAATGAAGGATAATGTACTACCAAAATTGATCTTACTTAAAACCTTATTCCCACTAGATAATCATGAAAACTTTGTAAATATATACTTAACAAGATCAACTATATAGGTTAAACTATTAAGGGTCATCATGTCAAAAATTCAATAGCATAACGGTTGTTCGATGACACCATCCCAAATACTAACCTATAAAGAAAACACTTCTAATATCTCAACATATCCAAACTACGATCCACCACATCGTCTATATCAACTCAATACACATATCCATATAATCTTAATCCATATATAAAGATAAACAACCATAACATGTCTACCTTTATCTCACTCAAACATACATCATCTATGCATATGTCTCAATATACATCAAATACAATTTACATAGCTCAAACAAGTGTAATTCCCAAAATATACAATCATACATCATTTACATCCAACTATATCTTTATAGTTTGCATACATCTTTGATATCTGATTAGGCCCCTAGCCCAACTAATACATATAAGTGCCAAAATTAAATTCAAACATAAGAACTTATATAAATAAAAAAATACCTATGTCAATAGCACAACTCTTCTTTACTACTCCTTATCTGCCATCTCTAGTAGCTTTCATAAATACTTGTATAAAAGGACCTATGCATCACAAAAATAAACACGATGTGTTAAACTTCACAGCTTAATAGTGTATCCAATAACATTAAAAGGGTAAATTCACAAACAGGGCATTTTTATAATAATAATAATAATAATAATAATAATAATAATAATAATAATAATATGTCATCATAGGCTTAACATTCATGTAATGCCAGTAGTGTATGTGCAAGTAACTAATTTCATTTCATGTTATCTATATCAGAACTTTATATGGATAACCATTAAAATTCTCAAAGATTATTTACATGTTCACTTTCTTCTACTCATTATTCATTTTCAATAATTACTAAGTGAACCTAACCCTAATCATGATTATTGATATGCATGCCATGTGATTCACTACACATAACCCTTGTTCAACATAGAAAGTATACTTATAATCATAATCCATTACTAAAACTAATAACATCACACCAAAACACATACGCTTCTTAGCATACTTAAGTTGTATTACATACACTTAGGAAACTACTATTTAATAAGTATGAAATTCATTTTCATGTCTATACACTCATAGAACCTCATTTATGCGTATTAAATATTTGAGACTAACATGATCATTGAATCTATGTCAATTTTACTAAATACATCAACAATACTAATCACACATATCTGTTGGGCCAAATAAAATTATACCTATATATCACCTAACAATTCATGTAAGTTTGCCATGTTTTAACCTTTCTTTTATAATTTCCATAATTATTTTAAATCATAAATCTCTTTTACATTTCCCATACTTAATAAACAAAATACTAATACTGAACAATGGGACTATGATATATGTATTGTACCCAATTAAGGTTACGCATTCATAATTGCATGAAGTATATATGACTGCCCAAACTAGACTCACGATAGCTGCACCCACATGATATATATGCAGTACCCAAACTGGACTCATAAAGGATGCACTGGTATGGCATATGTGCATTACCCAAACTAGACTCATGGAGGCTATACCCAGATGATATATGTGCAGTGCCCAAACTGGACTCATGATGGCTTTACGTATATGATATATGTGTAATGTCCAAACTGGACTTATAATGGGTACATCTGTATGATATATGTGGACCTAAAGGCTAAAGAAAGGCATCAAAGTACCCTAGCAGCTATTAAACTCCTTAGTTAATCAGCTAACCTATCCAAACTAGGTTATCTAACTTGTATGAGCCATCACCATTGTAACGCTTATGAGTTGAGGCTTTGTGAATAGTGTCATTGGGATCGAGAAGTGTGCTTGGGGTGTCGAGTCACTTGCATAAGAACTGAGGTAATGATATTGGTCATGAAACTTTGAAGGGCTCTAAAATGATGAAATAGGCCAAAATTAAAAATTTAGCAAAACCAATAAATCATTTTAGGCTATAATCTAGTGACATGTAGGGCTAGATTGAGTCAAGTTGAGAATAACCCAGGATGTGCCCCAACGAACCCAAAAATACCATACCCTAAAGGTCAAAAATTCCCTTGAGTCCATTGGTGAAGGAATTTTTGAATTTCGAGGTCCTTTGCAAATTCTCTTAATTTTTAAGTTTGGCACGTAAATTGATGCAATCTATAAACTTTCCTATTGATGGAATCTAGCTTTGAAATTTTATGACCATGTAGATAGGATTAATCGAGGATTTTTAAAATAAACAGCGTATTTTTTTTAGTACCTATGATTTTTAAAATTTTTTTAAAGTTTCTACCAAAATTGAGTCATTTACTGGTGGTTCAAGTGGCCGTGGGTCCCACCCGTGACACCTAAGCCACCCTAGGACCCTTACATGTGTCAAAACAAGTGGCCACATGGCTAACCCACTCACCCCACTCAAATTTCCTTATTTCTTCTTCCTTGGTGATCGACACCACTCATGTTATTTTTCCACCATTTTTACTCCTTTTCTAAGCTCTTTTCAACATCTAATGGCACTTAAATTCCCTTCAAT
>CANXYI011147967.1:0-24651 GCA_948208565.1 Hura crepitans | reverse complement strand
CACCAACTTGATTTTATTTTAGCCCTACAACAATATAAAAAAAAAGAAATAATACCCAACCCATATTCAAGCTAATTTAGGGGCATAATAACATTATAGATAGTAGTTATATATTTAGCCTTACATTTATGTCAATGTTATCACACAATTAAGTTCAAAATAAGTATTCATAAATTAAATTAGAAGCACTCAACTTCATGCTTATAGTCTCTAAACTGCTAAGCACTCAAATGCCCTTTTGAACTTCATGCAACAATTTGAACCCTTGAAAGCTTGATGCTAAGGCTTTGTTTGGATGAGAGTAGGTTTCTAAGGAAATTAAACTTATTTTAATGAAAGAAATAAAGAGAAAATAAATGAAATTCCTTTTAATTTACTCTCTTTTTGTTTGGTTCGGAGTAAACTATCAGGGAAATCAGATTTATTTTAATGAAGAAAAATTGGAGAGTTTGTTCTATTTCCTCTCTTTTCTCTCTATGTTGGAGAGAATAAAAATGGGAATATAGAGTAAATTATTTACTCTCTTTTCTCCCCCTTTACTTTAAATTACTTCCCTACTTTATTATCCAAACAATAGAAACTAAAGTAAACTCAATTTACTTTACTCCCAATTCTCCTCCATTACCTCTATCCAAACATAGGCTAAAAGTTGACAGTAGAAATCACCATCTGACCATTACTTATTCTGTCACCACTCTATAACAACAACACTACTCCAAAATAGCAACGTCTAAGCTATTTTTAATATGCTTCTATAATAACTTCACTTTAGTTACACTACTTCAATAAGACTCATTTTCCTCACAACTACACACACTTACATACACAGTAGTAGTACCAACTCATCCCCCATCCTTTCATGTCTCATATAACAATTTACAGATATAAATCTCATGCAGCAAGCAATACAAAAAATAGTATACTAAATAAATCAAAAAATGATTAAAACCGAACTTAACTTCCCTTGTTTTAATTTTTCACTCAATTGCTCCCAACACACCCTAAATGCTAAATGCATTAATCAAAGTTCATGCCAAAGAATCAATAAATCTAGAAACTCAAAGCACAAATGAGATTGTGCCTATTCTAATCCAAATTGATCAATCCCATTCATCGACACCCGCAACAGCTACTTTTTATTTTCATCTTCTATTTTTTCTCAAATCAACTTTCTCATCAAAATTGAATTTCTTTTACTTGTTGTCTCAAACCAATTCTTTGCTCCTAACTTCCTTTTCAATTTTTCCTTCCTCCCATATCTCTTTCTCTTTCGAGTTTCTCTTAGTCTTCTCTTTCTCTCTTTTTTTTTCCTATCAGGTTCGGTTAGAGTTAAAAATGAGTAAAGAAAAGAAATCAAGCTTTAGTGGCTACCACTCTTGGTAGTTTATAATTAAATCCCTCCTCTAAGTCTTCTTCTTTTCATTCCTTTTTAGTTTTTAAAATCCTTTGATCTCATTGAAATTATTTTTTTTGGGAAAATGAAGAATTAGAGGCGTAGGTGACTAAGGAATTGGTCTTTTGGTACATATAATTTCTAAGAAAAAAAAAAGGAAACTCTTGTGAACCAATTGTTAAGAGCTGAATTTGCTTATTTGGGTTTTTCATATAAGGAAAGAAAATCTCAAAATTCTTATAGGATTTTTATGATTGTATTTAAAACCCCTTTTTTCTCATACCCTACTCTCTTTCACACAAATCCATACTTTATTTTATCATCTCTCTTATCTTTTGAGTTTCCTTAAATTGCTCAATAAATTTTGTTATCTCAAGTTTTATTTTCTCGAAGTTTAATTTCTTTCTTTAAATTCTATTTCAACTCTTGTTTAAGCCTTTAATGAAATTTTAACTTCACTTTTTATAAGTCCAAATCAACTTTTCAAGTCTTAATGCATGATTAGAGTTTCAAAAATTTTGAGGCATTACATTCTCGATGGTCAAAGGACCTCCAATGTTAGAGCCTACATGGTCTTTATCTCTATATTGTCACTAGGGTGGGGCAAGATATTAAACTTGTAGACCCAAATCTGTAAAGACCAAATAGTTAAAAATAAAGCAAAATAAAAAAAAAGAATAAAAAGAGAAAAAGGAAAAAAAACCAAGATAACTCACTAGTATAGTTGTAAACAACCCCCAAAAATATAGAGACCTTCGGACAAAAGAGTCTAATGAGTGGCAAAGGAATGACAATCCTAAGGTCTCTTCGATCATGTCTTGAGACTTGCTCTAGATGCCTTAGGCTCGGCAGGAATGATATAAAGAAGGTACCACCTGAGTTTGTAAATAAAGTGGTCCCGAGTAAGTAGAAGCTGAATGCGTGTACACAGGTGGTCTCCTTCTCTGTGCCTATAGGGGTACGAGCAGCCCAATGGTCTAATGCCATGAATAGCTTGATGGTGTTGTAGAACTTTCTCTAGAATGGGAATCCCAGCATTCGGGTCACATAGTTGTTTTCCTTTTAAGTAGAATAGTATACCAAAGCCTTATTGTACTTCAAGGGATGACTTAAATAAGGGATTCCTATCAGGTAGTAAAAGTCTAAGGGGGTTATAGTCATCTCTCCCTAGAATAACAAGAAAGAATGAGCAGTGTCTCTAATTATGCCTGCACGGCCAAGAGGTTATGCCTCTTAATGTCATTCTTCAACTGGCTATTTACAAAGGGATGTAAACTAGTGACTTGAAATTGAGTCATGATGCCTTCAAGAAGCTAGCCATACCACTGGCAGGCCTTATATGTGCTGCTTCTAATCTTGATCATTTTCTATAAAAAGTAAACAAAATGGCATTGGGTGTTAGTTTAAAGAGTATAAAATAGCACAAAAACATATGAGGAATGAAAACAAGGTAAATTGTTCAAAAATCTGATCAAATGAAAGACATCCAAACAAATATGCGGTGCATATCCGAATGGACGGTACTATAAAGGGACAAGATGGTTTGATAGAGTTGCCACCTAGCTATATACTAAGACTTATTGATCTTTTGCCCATAATGGTTTAGAATCAATATCTTATTCATACCCTTACAATATACCTCTTTTATGTTCCAATATTTACTAATCTCATATCATATAAGGAAGCAAATAAATTAAATCATCCATGTCACTTTAGCACATCAAGAAAGTAAATTATGATAATTAAAACATACATAATAAATAATAAGATACAAAGGTATACGCATCATAACATGTCATTCATTAATTACTTGGTAACCTAATAATTACCCGTAAATCCATAAGAATTGGCGGTAACTACCTAACTCCCATCTCTAAAAGATTGGCCTTTTATTAAAACACATTTTATTTGTGATTTTTATTAAAGAAAAATTAAAATATTTTATTAAGAAAATACTAATTAATTATTTAGAAAGATCATTGATGTGAGGTTTTATTTTACAAGTAAAATGGATTTAAATAAACTACCTATTACAACTAAAAAAAAAAGGTATATAAAATACGAACAAACCAAAATAAATTAAACACACAACAAAATAAGCCTTGATTTAACATCGTCAAGTCTATGTGGACTTGATTGAGCCTCCTCCATAGGTTCGTACCGACTATTTGCTTGTCCAAAATAGGTCCGTGCAAATTGTTATCTCCTAATAAATGGTCAAAACTTGCACAACTCAAAGAAATTGATTAGAACCATAATAAGAGGTCTGTGGGGACCTTATAATAGCTTAAAATCATATAGTGTCAATATACATACATAACATACAAATAATCATGATTATAAATAGGATATGTATCATTTATCATTAGCACTATTATAAACAAGCATTAAAACCGTCGGTTGTTCATGCCATATAAACATTGTTTCATGCATGTTAGTCTATACAGACTATATCAAATAAGAGATGTTTAATAATATGTCTATGCAAACCTAAATCCTTATTAAAAGAGATCCATATAGACTTAATATAAATTCCAAATGCAAGTGCAATTACAATTATTCTATCAATGATTTAAACATGAAGAACATATTCATAAACATTAACCTACTCCTATAATTGATGTAGGGATTACACTGAATCACCTAACATGTCAATTAATCATTAAAGATCATTGGTTAATTAATTAGAATAATTAAGTAATAGAATAAAAGCCTCAAAACTTACTGTGTGATTAAACTCTAAGCAATAAGTTAAAAGTAGGATTTTCAAAAAGAGAATATGATTTTGGTAAGGGCTTTAGAACTAATACAATGGCTTCCATGATAGGGTTTCTTAAGTGGATTTAATGTTCTAATTTAGCTCTTTAAAATGGTATTTAAGGGCTTCTAGTGTTTTATTCTCATTTAGTTGAACAGGAATTAGAATCCAAATAAAAAAACTAAAATTTTGCAAGCTTTATAAAAGCATGTATATTTAGACCATAACTTGTGAAGGAGGTTCGTGCAAACCATAGGCTTAGTTCCTCTGGGCTTGAGATCATTAGTCCATGCAAACTAAGGTTTTGACTCTTTTAGCGTGTTGCTTGAGCTCATCTCTGGCGATCATCATAGGCCCAAAACTGGGGTGCTTATAATTGCCCCCACTTTAGTGTGTGTTATGGAACAACTACATCAAAGTAACAAACTTAGTTAGAGATATTTACCTAATTAAATCACACTATTGCAATAAGACCATACATGTCAAGATGAGTTTAAGCGATGACCCCTCTAGGCAATTGAATGATGACCCCTTTAAGTAATGACTTGAATTTGAGCAATGACCCCTTCGAGTAATGGCGTGAGCAATAACCCCTCTGGGTAATAACTTGAGTTTGAGTGACAACCCTTTTAGGAAATAATTTGAGTGAACACTTTTTAGGCAATGACTTAAGCGATGACCCCTCTAAGCAATGATTTAAGCGACGATCCCTTTGGGAATAATTTGAGTGATAACTCCACCAGGCAATTATTTGACTAGGCATGCATATATTTTTATATGAGTTTGTTTGCTTGTGATTGTGAAGCGTTCTTTTTGCAATGTGCAATAAATGTATGTATGTAAGTATAAATAGACATGTGTGAATGTTTACATGTATATTTAAATATGCATGTACATGTGCATACATACGTACGTGTGTGCTGACATGTATGCATATTTGGTGTACATACAATGTTAAATGTTATATTAATGCTTATGCTTATACATGATGTGTTTATGCTTATGCATGTTATGTTGATACTTAAATGCTTATGTTTATGACTATGAATCCTTTATTTATACAATGCATGTCTCTTAGATGAATGTGTATGAGTATATGCATACATTATATGAATGTTCAAGCATAAACATATTTATATGTTTGTGCCTATTTATGTATGGCATATATGTATGCAAATTTATACATGTTTCTATATACACATATGTGTGTATGTGTTTCTGTATACATGTATATGTTTGTGCATATACATGTGCATGCATTGGTGTATAAATAGATAGTTATACATCATAGGTCTTACTAATTCATGAGTTAAATATGCATACCTAGTACATGTATAGATGCAAGCAAATGATAAACGTGTTAATGTGCATGTTTACACCTAATTCTTTCTAAGTGGATGTATATTCGTGTGCATATATATAAGTATATTTATGCATGGACTGATGTATGTATGCATTCCCACTATGTAGTGATTGCATGAGTAGAATGTGCATATGTATAAATAATGAACATGTTGATATGTATATTTATGTGAATGTACATCTACATTAGATCTTATGGTTCCTATAATACATGAGTTAAATGTGTATGAACAAATGATTAATATCCTGACACACATGTTTATAGCCAGAACTTACATGGAAAATGCTACATGGGTCTTGTGGTTCCTATAACAAATGCATGAATCAAAAGTGCATACCTAATATATAAATGGATGTGAACAAGTCTTATGGTTCCTATAACAAATGCATGAATCAAAAGTGCATACCTAATATATAATGGATGTGAACAAATGATAAATAGGCTAATGTGTGTGTTTATACCTAATTCTCTCTAGGTGCATAGATGCATATCTATGCATATTCCTATATGTATATCTAGGTGAATGGTCGAATGTGTGATTTTACCATGCATGTTCATGTGCAAGAAGGCATATGAGTGCATATGCGAATGTTATGCTTATGTGAGGATGGATATATATACATGTGAAGTAGATCATCAATGCATGTACCTGCGTGCTAATGTTTATGAATGCATTATTCAAGCAAAAGCTATTATTGTTGAAATCATCCTTTCCTCAGACTCGTTGTAGGAAAGAATTTGGTTTCATGGAAGTGAAAATGCAAAAGAATGTTTGAGTTTTTGTTATGATGGTTAAGAAGGGAAAGGTTTATTAAAATTGAGCAAAATGATGAAAGCATAGAAGGAAAAGTCCAATAAGGATGAATAAAGGGATCTAAGATATAGAAGGTCATTCATTTGTTGAGAGCAAAGCGTTCAACTATATACAGCCGGAAAAGAAGTGATCAACATGAACCACTTCTTAATACAAACATTCACACAAAATGGTACCTTTGTATTAACTGGTCCTTTCTAATTTTCTAACTAAACATTTTCTCTTATCCTCTAATTTTTACCTAGAATGCCCTTTGTAATAGATCTACTATAATTTTTGCCTAGACTGCCTTTTATAAGTTTTCAACCTAGCGAGCTCTCTTTTTTTTTATAATCATCTTATCCACATTATGTTAAGGCTTATGCTTGTAATTTTTTATCCTAGACTATTTAGCTTTAGGTTTAAAGTTCTCAGAAGGATAGAACTCTTTATGACTTGGAATGAAAAAGTTTTTCATGACTTGGATTGATATGCCTTGAAGCTCATGGAGTTCTTCATGTCATAATTTGATAAAGCTTGGATTTGCAGTTCATGTGAATATTAGGCATTTCTTATCACTTGAATTAATAGGTAGCTCTAGTCATATGCTCCATAGTATCTTGAGTGCTTATAGTATGTCATCCCTCCTAACCTTCCCAAGTAATACATTGATAATGTCTCTGTTAGTAGCCAGTATGAAGATTTTCTAGTTAACTATTTTCTCTCCATATCCTTATCTTTTCCTATACTCATGCTCTTAATTGATTAGCCTTGCAATATTTATCACATAATAGGGGAATTTTATGAGTGTAGGCAATCATGGCGTAGGAAAGAGCGTACCAGTAGCTTAGAGCTTAAAATGAATCTTTGTGGCTTTAGAAGGAAGATTTATCTTTTAAGCTTTTGGAGTTTGCTAATACTTGGTCTTTTCAAGTGAGGAGGAACCGAAAGGTAAAATTTAAAAGCTTAATGCTTAAAAGGATTCCTATAAGCTTCAAGGCTCAAAGGAAATTGATACTCTTATTTGTAAAAAGAGAATTGAAGCCTTTCTAAGCTAGAGATACTTAACGTAAATGAAACCCCCTAAATTTTTGGCTTTCAAGAAAATGAGCAAGTGATCAATTTTCACTTGATGTTGGTTACCCCCAAGCCCTTTCTTTTTCCTTTTTTTATCTCTCAACTCACCTTTAGGGATATTTCTTAAGTATTAAAGGAAACATCATATCTTTGTACGTTAAAACTGGGCTTAGAAATTGTATGCCACTTCTTGGAAAATATTAATTTGCTTAGCCATGATATATATGGATTAAATTGATACTTTTATTATTAATATTATCATTATCACCATCATCATTATCATCTCTCAACTCACTTTTCAAGGGTACCATGCTATGCAATGAATGTAATGGCAAAGAAAAATCAAAGCAATGTTTTATTAAATTTAAACAATTATTCCTAATATAGAAAAAAAAAAAGCTAATCCAAATCTTTTATTGGCACATTTAGTAGTCATCAAAATCTTTTCAGTTGTACCATATTTCTTGATTCATGAGGTCTCGAATTTTATGTTAGATAGTGAAGCAAATTTTAAAGCTATTAAGCTCTTGAGGAGGAGGACCAAAAGCATAAAAGAGAGAACCTTGCCTTTCGAAGAATTGAGGAGTAGCTGCAAAACCTTATGATGCTTGATTTGGAACATCTTTAAGATTTGGTATTACACTAATGTCTATGAGGTCTTGGATAGCATGGCGAAGGGCTGTACATTTATTAGTAAGGCGGTTTTTTTATTAGATACATAGTATTGATCATGGTAGTGCTTTGGTAAGAATTGATACAGAGAAGGTTTTGGTGTCAATGGTAGGAGAAAGTTATTTTTCCTCAATCCCTTAAATATGGCTGAAAAAGGCCCTTTTAGGTTACCAAATTTGTGAGAAAGGTTGTTGGACTTAGTTAGGTGCTCCTTGTTCATTCCTCATACTTGCCTCCTTAATGGTCTTTGCCATAGCTAGATCTTCTCTGATCATAGCTCGAATACCCTCTATCTTTAAAGCCTCTTATTGCCTTTTTTGGAAAGTGGTCTTTTAAGTATGGGTAAAGTATCTTTCCTTAAAGAGTTTAAGTAAAAGGTGATCTACAATAGCTATAAACATAAATAGTTAGTATGATACATGGTTACTATTACTACAAGGTGTCTGATATGTGTCATGATGCATGAATTAATGGATGTATTTTATCAAAATAATTCTAATGATGCATGTGCATGATAAACAATTAACTTCTATAATATTCCCTAGATGAAGATGCATGAGATAAATGTGAAAATGATGTAGATATGCATGGATAAGTGTGATGGACTTCAACAAGATATAAGCTAATAATGTATGTATTTCTACCTAACCTTTACATGGTGGTGCATGACATATATGAATGCATGATGCTCTTATGCCTAACATGACTCTAATGGCACATGTCATGTATGCCAAGTTAATGCATGGATAGTTTAAGGTAATCTATATGACATAAGATACATACTAATGCATGGATGCATGTTATACTTATACTATGAAAAATTATTTGTATATCATGTATACATGACGTGCACTATTAGAGTATTGAGAAATATCAACCTAAAAAACCAAAATCAAAGGGATAATAAGGTTCAGCAGTGATTACAAGCCCAATGATCAATATTCTCAACTCTTTTGAAAAACACGTGGTCCGAAACCACTCTTAGGCTATTGTAACTACCCCTGCACAACACTATATGTACATTTCTAATAGTGGAATGCATGTGCCTCTATCATTGTGCTCCCCTTGCATGGTAGTGTGTATCCTCATCCTTATGGCTTGGCATAAGTCCATATCACTGTATAAAATTGTTTCCCTTAATTCATAGGGGATCATTATCATTTTTATATTTTTATAATCTCTTAGTTCTTTTGTACTTAATTATCATAAAGCCTAAGTATAGAAAAACCTTGCTTAGGTCTTCTCACTCTTTCATAAGTGTGACATATATTAGACATGTTTTTCATGTAAAATAGCTCATTTTTAAATATTTAAAAATAATATTATTTTATAAGTTTGATTATTTCAATTTTTAAAATTTTATTATTAAGAATATATTTCTCCTAAACTAGAAGAATGTCCAAATATAGCTAGTCCAACCTCTTACAAGATACCTAAATAAAAGTAACCTAATCGGGACTCACAGGCGAAGCACTGGTGCTTGGGTAAATCTAGATTACTGTGAATGAAAGATTACTTTGCTAAATTAACACTACTATTAATTATAAGATGACAAAAAAGAGAAAATAACAAAAGTTTAGATTTTGTTGATCACAAAAAGGGTCCCCTCTACAGTACACATTTATTGCTTATATAGGTAGTCAAGTGTAACTGACAAGCTCACCTTTATATCTGTACACTTACTTCCTTACCATGGGATAAAATTAGTATCTGTCCCATCACTATAAAAAAATGGGCCAACCCAAACAATGCCCCTTGAAATTCATTATTTGAGTGCATAATGAATTTTAAGTATCACTGACTTTTCCTTAAATGACTACTTTGGCCAAATCTAGAAATTTGTTAGTCAGATATCATCTCAAAATTCCATGATTCGACTGCTTTTACATAAGTTAACCGAGCAAACCCCACCCTACTTAACCTAATTTTGAGCAAAAATTCACGTACTCCTATTTCAGGTAAATGGGTAGAATTCGAAAAGTATAGGAATTACATTGTTGATATCCAATTTTAGTCCAAAAGATTCATGATAAAGAAAATAATAAGCATTAATAAATCCCTTCAAGAAATAATTACTCATAAAATTTATTACTGTCTTCATCATTTTAAAAAAAATAGTCTATTGTCCTCATTTAATTAGTGAAAAATTGCTAGCCTCGTCATTTTTTTAATAAAAAAAAGAATTTAAAGCCAATTCAATTTGAATTTAAAGCCAATTCATTTTAAATTTATATAAAATTCTCAATACAAGAATCATTAATAAATTTACACATGACAATATAGTCTTCAGTTTTACTCTGAGCTTAAATTTTATATTTTTACATGAAATTCAAACTCCATAATTTACACTCACTACATGATAATTTTATGGGTTTATTTCTCTCAATTCAATTGGGTTCAAGATCCAAAATTTTCAAAGAAGACTAAAAGTTTGATTGTATTATATTCAAATAGCAATGGCTAATTAAGAGGAGTTGGGCTTAAAGCCCAAATTTTACATTAGGCCATAGGGCCCTTTTTTATTATTTTTTGTTTTAGTAGTTAAAAGTCCATAATGAATAAATAAATATGGGTCCGAGTGTCAAAATAAAATATACAGTACAGGCCCATGGCCAGAGTCTAATTAATATAATGAAATGGATCAATTCATATAAGCCCAGGCCTATTACAGAAAATCTAATAAATATCTCTAGGAGTAATGAGTGCCTGTAGAAACCCATCATGTAAAAATGGTTAAAATAATATATAATAATTTGATTCTCTAGGCAAAGATTGAACCAACACGAAAATCTGAAGAAAATTAATAAGGAGTGGACTTCAGTAGAAAAGAAGAAATACACACCATACTAACCGCTATGCACATACAGTAATTGGCCCTTATAAAAACAAAGTCCATTAACATTCAGAAAGGGGGGAGGAAAGCCAATTGGGAAGGACAAGGAAAATAAGAGTTCAGTGAAAAAAAGCTTAAAGACACAAGAATTCAAAAATCTTCTTCGCCAAAAGGTACCAATTTATCTTAATCCAGGAAAAATAAAAGGGACTCGTCCATTCCTTTATGAGGCCTAGTATTGGACCCTCATAAATGAATAGAAACTATTAGTATTAATAGCGTCCCTTTTAGTTTTTTGGAACCACTTTTATCATTCATGCATGTTTTCTGTCTAGTTGATAACCCTCATATTTAATTTTCACATCATATGATGTTTTATTTTTAATCCACCAGCATCCATAAAAGAGTATTGAACACCTATGTAATCTAAAGTCAAGTGTAGTATCTATATCTTAGAACATTTCCAAGATGCATAGGATGTTCAAAAAAAAAACCTTTAGAAGGGCAAACTACAAAAATAAAAACATATTCAAAGGATTTTGCTTCATCACAGGGCATTCCTAGAAAAGCATTTCTTTTCGTAAAAAAAAAAGAATAAAACGTTGTAAATTATTCAAATACGTATTTTAAAATAAGTAATTAAGAATCTTGAATTTGTTTCTGGCAGTCCAAAGTTTTTTTTATGATAAGAATAAATAGATGATATGGAACAAAGTAAATAGGGACAAAAAGTAAACAGAATAGTAATAGGCGCAAATAAACTGACAAGTTTTCCTTTTTAAAAAGCACGATAATAAAAGAGAAAAGTCATAATATCAGATTCATACTAAAACTAGAAGAAATATAGCAATAGATCCACCCATATAGCAGCAGAGAAAAGAAATGAAGGAAGATATAAACCAAACATCACATGAATGAAATCAGAATAGTAAAACAGTGAACAAAACCATAGTTTTTTTTTAGTTTTTTCTTAAAAAAAAAAGAGAAAAATCCCCATACAATCATCATAATCAAAAAATGAAAATGTAGAATTGATGGGAATAATAAAGGCGAAACGACAAAAAAATATATACATCCCCTTTTCTCTACCTTTATTATTTGAAAAAAATATACAAACATATAAACAAATTCTAAATCTACTCGTGAAAGTTGGTTCAAAAAATGTAAAGGAAGCATCAAAGTAACAAAACCTCAAAAAAGTTTTTTTAAAGAAAATAAAAAGATAATATTTTTAAAATGAATCCAGAATGATCTGAAGAAAATCAAAAGACAGTCTTTTATTAAAAAAAAATGGCCACGTAAAGAATAAATCTGCCTTCAAAAATATTTGTTTTGCCGAAAATAAAGAAAAAGGTGGAAAATAAAGGCAACAATCCTCTCACAGATCTTACAAACATCCTCCTTCAGAAATCGGCAGAAACCTTTATCTGTCAACCTGATTTTTAACAAAATAAAAAGATTCAAGTTAGAGACAAAACAAGCAAGAAACATAAAAATAAAAAGAAAGAAGCCTTATCATATCTGAAAAGCGTAATCCACTATTAACGGATTTTCTTCCAATATGACGTACGGAAGCAGAAGAAGCATAAATAGCATAAAAAAAAACTAACAAGGATTAAGAAGAAGAAAACTCGAAAATAATGAAGTATTAGAAAAAGGATGAATAAAATAGCGAAAACCAAAGAAAGAGAGTAGAAAAAGGCGTCTGGAGAAAGGGAAAGAAATAAAGATGGCATCTGGGGAAAGAAAAGAATTAAAGAAGGAGATAAGAGGGAGACGGTAGATAAAAATTTTGCCATGGGAAATGACAAAATACCCCTCCCTCCATTAAATACAAAATATTCTAGATGGGGGTACTTTCGTCTTTTCACACGGTAAAAAAAATAAAAATAAAAATAAAATATCTGTCACATGAAATGTCGAAAATACCCCTATTTGATAAAACATAGAAGATTCCAGAATGGGGGGCATTTTTGTGTTTTGGCCGATGGGTTTTATATTAAAAATGAGGAACATCAAAGACCATTTTGATAATTTATAGATTATCTTTTAGGCTAAAAATTTATTTCCAAATTATATCAAGCATCTTTAGACTTAATTTAGTCTATCACAAAAAAATATTTATTTATTAATTTAGTAATTACTCACTATATTATCTAATTTTTTATAATAAATATGTTTACATTTGAATGAATAAAAAAATGAAAATTAGACATTTATAGTTGGGATGTAGGGTATAAGAATAAATTTTGTAATTAAACTATTATTTAATACATTACTTATTATTATAACCTAAAGCCATATAATTGATTAATTTAAAAAAATCATGATGTAATTTATCCTATATCATGTAATTGTTAATATAAATTGTTTTTATAGTGTTTTTTTTTCTTTGAAAGATCTTATTATTAATGTAAAGATTACTCATAAAAAAGGGGTAAATTTTTTTTTAAAAAAACACGCAAATAGGTACATATTAGAATTGTTCTTGATTCCAAGTATAAATAAATTTTAACATTAAAATTTTTATATACATAAAAATATTTTGAAATAATCATGTACATTAAATGGACATCAATAAAATTAATAATAACAATAAATTGATTAATAATATCATTTTTCTTCCAAAATAATAAAATTTGATTTGATGAAATTTAATATGATAATTTTCTTCTGGATTATTCTTTTAATTAATCCTTAACTTAGGTGATGATTTTTTTTTATTCTTAATAATATGAATTTATTTTTGTGATCTAGATTATGGAAAGTGATAAGCTAATAACTTGCTTTTGTTTTAGGAAGTTTTCTAATTTAGTAATATGTCTTAATATATAAGAGAATGAGCCCTAATTATAATATTTTGTAGATTCTTTTAAATACTTAATACAGATATTACTAAATCAATCCATGAAAATAAGCCAGTATTAATTTATTTGTTTAATCATTAAGAATGATATAAATAAATTAGGAAAATAATAGGGATTTAATATTTCTTTATTATTCTAGGGTGATAAAAAAATCAAAATAAAGAAATGAATAAATATATGTGATTAAGATTCTATTCTTTGTGGAAAAATCCATACACCTAAAGTCGTTTTAGATTTTGTATTGATATTAAAAAATTATTATTAAAAATAAGTAAACTGACATTAACTTGCATAATTTATTGGAAAATTGTTTATGATGAAATTGAAATTAATAAGATCGTTTAGATAAAAATTAAATCATTACCTTAAAATAGGGAATCATTATGAATCATATAGTTTGAGATTTCCATTATATAAGATAGTTAGATACCCTCTTCAATAAAAATGAATATAATTAATTTTCAACATAAATCATCTCTTAAGCCAATATTTTACAGTATTATTGTTATTATGCATATGAAATGACTAAAACATCATCGAAAATTTGAAAATTTTACCAGGGCACAATTACCTAATTAAGAACAATGTGAGGTGCTTAATACCTGGACCTCCGAACCTAATAATACGTAGACTGATGTTTAGTGTCCAATTACACTTATTTTAATTGGTGGCAACTCCTAATAATAAAATCCAAAATTTAATATCGGTTCAGCCACAAACATCAATTAATTGCGATTATTAATTGTGATCACCCCTTTTTTACCTATAAATACTAGGCGATATCTTTTTACTTTTCACTTTTCACTGCCTTCTTTAAATTCTCTCAACCTTTTTCATGACTTTTGACAATTCATCAGAGCTTAGGTAAGTTTTCAAATCTTTTTACTTTTAGCTTTTATGTAATCTTCATTACTATTTACCTAATGGTCTCATGTCCATGCTTAGGAAAAAGGGGCAAGAAAAGAGCTACTTCTTACGCTACTCTTGAGGTTTCATCCCTCGAACTACTAGAAAGCTCCCAACATGTTTAAGAAACTTCTTCGGCTAATAATCAGGCACCATAAGAGCTACCCAATACTACTTTGGTTGTTTTAGATCCATCTTTTACTTCAATTAGGAAAAACCTTACCTAGGTATATCTTTCATCTGATATTGAACCTATTTGATTCTACAAAAATAACGACTTAGATTTTTTTACTTCAAAAATCTATTATGACTTGGTTTGTTCCCTAAAATCTGTTTAACCAATAAATCAATCGCTTAGAACCTTATTATAAGGATACTTGGAAAGTTGTAGGCATCTATGACTTTGTTCATTTGTCTAAGACCAAGGTCCCATATATAAATAATATCCTAGGCATTTCATTTTATTTTGTTCAAACATTACTATGTGAACCTAGCTTTAACCCCTTGGCCAAAAAAATTAGAGAGCCCAGTGGTCCTTTATGGACAATGTACTTTTAGTCAATAGCTTATTTTCCCGAGTTCTTTAATTCCACTAAAAAACCTTTACCCACCTCAACTTCATGCTATGCCTAGTGGTTCAAAGATTAGAAACCTAAAAATAAGCATATCCTAAAGGTCTTATCATTCTTCTATGAGATGAACACCAGGGACTTTGACTATATGCATCCATTGTATCCTGCTCAATTTGGTTTAGAATAGCTCAAGTTTGAGTTGATCAAAACCTCTTTATTTTTCTCAAAGTGGTCACACTTGGTCTGATTCTTAGTTAACTGTGTTAGTATTGAGGGACTTACACTATAATACTACCATTGGGAATTATCAAAACAATAAATGTGGAGTTGAATAATATTACCCCTATTTGGTAGCTCGCCAATTTGACCTAGTCCAAATTGTTCCTTTTCCAATGTCCTAGTCGCTGAATCAATCATCATATGATCGATATAAAATCTCTCTACTGATCCTAGTTCAACAAATATGTTAAATGTAGTCTAAGCTCGAGGATAAATTGACACTGACAACTTGCTCGATTCCTTAGGAATATTTGTTAACCATTTCCCTTTTTAAGTATTGTGGTCAAGATTATAACATAAATATTTTAGAGAATCCCTCCGGTGAATCCATGAAAATCATATAATCAAAGGTGAATTAGCATAGATATCTTATGAATATAACTTTTTATCTTCTAGTCTGCAAGTTTGATCAATAAGTAAGGTGAAAAATGAGCACATCAAACTAATTCAACTATTTAAAGCATATTACAAGTATGAATTGATTGGTTATGTTAAGGCAATGCAAAAAACTTTAGGAGGAACTTCATGAGGAATAACAATTAAAAGATTTTAAATCATTTTTTAAAAGATTTGGTCAAGATTCTGCAATCTCTTTCTTCCCAATACCATTTAAAGACACAAGTCCACCTATTCCAACTTCCAAGTTCGTTATAACTAATAGCCTGGATAATCCCTTATTTACCAAAAGCGTGACTTAGATGGGCTCGTTCGTATACCAATTGCTAATAAATTTTCCTCTTAAAGTATTATACTATCCTTAACAAGCCAGCCGATCCAATAGGTAAACTACTTTAGAATTTCACTAAACCTTTACCTTAATTTCTTTAATTTTCTTTCTTAAAGCGACAGCTGTGATCAAAACCTAAGTTCCAGTATAAAGCAAACTGTCGAGAAAAAAATTTAAACCTTTTAGGTAGTTAAATAAGGCATATTTGAAACCTTGGAAGACCTTTCTCAACCAAAGGATCCTTTAGTCAACCACCATTAAAGTCTCCAAAAACATCAAGCCACTATTTACCCATTATTACCAAAGAAACTATCTTAATACCAGCTCATAATACTAGCTCTCTATATCCAAAGAATTCGGCTGCAACTATATTAGCTGACCTTTAGCTACTATATGAGTCAAATTCCTCATCTAAAGGTGATGATGATAAAGAGAAAGTTGAAACAATATCTACTGGAGCTGCTGAATCCTCTAAAATCCTTCAACTCTTAGCTCAACAAGGTCCTTTATTAATAAGTAGTATTCTTTCTGCCTTAATGAAAGAAATTTGGCCAAATTCAAGAATGACTTAGCCTTTATCCACTAATATGGTACCTATTACCATTTGGCAATCTACCAGAAAACAAGTATTAGCTAACTATTATCATCCTTAGACAAATTAGTCGATATGAAATAATTTGTAACAACCAAGTTTTCTCAAAAGGATAAAGCCCAAGCTGCTTTTAACTCAGCTAGTGCTACTATTTCTTTCTACTAAAGCAGATTTCTAATGTTTCTATTGAGAGTGCAAAGGTGATAGCCCAAATTAAAAAGCTAGAAGAAGAACTGGCTAAGTTAAAAAAGAGGAAAATGAATGACTAAAGCTCTTTCCCTTTGCCAAGAAGTTGAAGTCACAATAAATGAGAGGAAAATAGCTAGAAAAGCTCTAAGCTAAGCAAAGTCTAAAATTGAAATGGCTGAGAGAGATGATGCCCATGTTACAGTCACTCTAGCTTAATTTTTTAGGATATAAAAAAGACATGTAAATTGGATTGCCCAATGGCCAAATCTCTTTTTTTATTATAAAATTTCCAATCATATAGTTCTTATGCATTTATTGTATTTCACTGCATATCATTGGCCAATTTCAAACAAAATTGCTCATTTCATAAATTAACCTAAAGAGCTTACCACACAAGATATAAAATAACGCTTGGTCAAGTCAATTCTCATTTTATAAACAAACTTTTAACTAACCAACCATAGTTGAAATTGATATTTACAGTAACAATGATTAGTTAACATTATCCCAAATAAATGGATAATACTTTTTCAAATATCTAATATTAATACTTCAATCAAGAATATCCCTCTCAAGATTTGCTAATTGAGCAGGCTTTTTACCTATAATGTGATTAATCTTGAAAGACCTATCTTATGGCTGCCCAAATTTGCCTTTTCATTGAGTTTCTAGCAGAATTGATTTCTAAACCAAATCTTTAACTGCAAAATTGTAGAGTTTAACATTTTTTTGTTATATATTCATTCTACCTATTTTTTTCTACAATTCTAACTTGTTGAGGGCATTTAACCTCTTATCATTTAATTTGTCAGCTTCTTGCCAAAAAGCCTCATTGTATTTTGATAGAGTTAGCTCTTTTTGATACTCTATTTAGAAAGAATTTACTATCAATTTAGCCAAAATCATTGCCATTTGCCCATATACCAACTCAAATAAAGCAACACTAATAGCACTTCTTTTAGTAACTCTTTTCACCTAGACTACCTCAAGAAGTGTTTCATACCAATTCCTAGGATTATCTTTAATGTATTGTTTTATACAATTGATGAACACTTTATTTGAGGCTTCGACTTGCCCATTCAATTAAGCATAATATGGTGTGGAATGTAGCAACTTAATTCCCAAACTCTGAGCAAATGATCAAATTTCTTCCCCTGTAAAGATTGTCCCTTAATCAATGGTTATAGACTCAGACAAGCCATGTCTAAACAAAATATATTCCTTGATGAACTTGATCACTAACTATTGGTTCACCACTTTTATTGGGAAAGCTTTGATCTATTTTGTGAAGTAATCAGTAGCTACAATTATAAAAACATGCCTTCTTATAGATAGGGGTATATTTTACCAACCGCATCAATTACCCAACCTCTAAATGGTTATGGGCAAATTATCAAATGCAATTCCTCGCCTTGTAGATGGCAAACTGGTCTATGCTTTTGGCATTCCTCACAACCCTTGGCATACTGATGACAGTCACTCTTGTAAGTTGGCCAATAATACCCAAATCGAATTATTTGCCACTTCATCATTTGACTTGACTAGTGTACTTCGACCATACCTTTATCAATTTTGAACTGTTACCAATAAAGCTTCCCTATGTGGTATACATTTGAGCAATTCTCCATTAAACCATTTTCTAAGTAATTTTTCATCCATAAGCACATATTTATAGGCAAGCCTTCTAATTCTTACATCGACCGAGGCTGAAAGGCTTTTTAAATATTCTATGAATTCTTCTATTCAGTCTACCATCAGTTCTTTGTTAGTGATGACACACTCTTCCCTAGTCAAGATCAAACAATGCAAGTGCATGATTTTTGGGACATTGAACCTCAAAAGCCATAAGCTAATTATGCTAGTGAGTTGGCTTTATGGTTATCCTTACTATCAACATATTTTAGCTCAAAGCTCCCAAATCCCCTAACCAAATGTTGTACTTCATTATAGTATGGTATTAAAATAGGGCTCTTACATTGGTATTCTCCCAAAACCAGTGAAATAACTAGTAGTGAACTCTCTTTGCTATCACTAATTTTACGCTAAATTTAATTAAAATCTCAATCCCTAATACCAGAGCTTCATATTCAATTTTATTATTTGTACTTTTGAAATTCAAGATAAAAGATTAAGTGATACACAGTTCATTGACAAACATAATCATAATACTTGATCTGATCAAATACAATTTTTTAGATCTGTCAAACCATAATTGCCAAATGCCTTCATCTACTAGAGCAACTTCTTACCCCCAGTTTTTAATATTTGAATAATAAGTCAAAAAATCGGCCAAAGCTTGGCCAGTAATAGACTTTTATGGGTGTATTGCAAGGCAAATTCAATCAAACTTGAGGCCCATTTTCCAATCCAATTCATTAAAAATAGCCTTGTCAAAATGTATTTAATCACATCTATCTAGATAACCACAAAAACCACTACATCATATAATATCTCAACTTCGTATATGCGAAAAACAAGGTTAGGCTGACCTCTTAGATTGGTAGATATCTTGTCTCAGCATCATTCAGAACCTAACTCAAGTAATAGATGGCCATTTCTATTCCATCCCGCTTTTGTGCTAACAAGGCTCAAACAGAATAATCAAAAGCTGAAATATACAATATTAGAGGTTGCAATGGCCATAGTGGAGTCATAATCGGTGGGTTGGTTAGATAAACTTTAAATTCTTTAAAGATTTTCTAATCTACTTTGGCCCAAACAAATTCTTCTCTCTTTTTCAACTTTAACATATATTTCCATAACTGAAGTTTTCCTCCAGCATTTGCGATAAACCTTCTAAAAAAATTAATTTTGCCTAATAATTGCTATAATTCCTTTTTATTTTTTGGTGGGGGCGTCTTAATGATCATTCGTGCCTTATTCTGGTCTATCTCTACCCCCCTTTGGTGTACCAAAAAAACCTAAGAAGTTACCTATTCTTACCCCAAAGCACATTTCGCAAGGTTCATTTTCAATTGGTGTTGCCTCATGGGCTTAAATGCTTCCTTTAAATGACTCTAATGATCAACTTCAGTCTGTGATTCAACCAATACAACATCTATATATATCCCCATTGTTTTGCTAATATGCTTATGAAAAACAGCATCTATCACCCTCTGATATATAGCCACATTATTTGTAAAATCGAAAGGCATCACTACCCACTCATATGCTCCAATTGGTTCAGGTTATCAAAATGCTATTTGTGAACATCAGGCTTATGAATAAATATCTTATTATAACCCAAAATGCCCATCTATGAAATTAAGAATCAGGTTATATGCAATTAAATCAATCAAAATATCTGCAATAGGCATTGGATATTCGTCCTTTGGTGTGGTCTGATTCTAGTTTTAAAGAATACACAAATTCCTAATTTTCTTGATCACTAGTACAATGTTAGACAACCATTCCACATATTAGGCAGTGCAAATGAAACAAACTTTCAAGAGTCATTTAATTTCTTTAGCCACCAATTGCTCTACCTCCTTAGTCATTCATCTCATGGTTGCTTGAATAGGCAATACCCGAGCTTTATGGGAAGTTTGTGTTCGAACAAATCTCTATTTACACTCAGCATTTTTGGATAATCCAAAGCAAAGCAATCTCTATATTCATGCAGGAGATTAATCAATTAGGTCTTGAATTCTTAATTCAACTTATTGCTAATAAACAAAAGCTGAGGCAATTCAGCCATGCGAATATTGATTTTTTTAGAGGGTTTTGAGAGTTAAACCCATGTCCTAATTTTAATTCTACCTTTGTTTCAAAATTGAAATCTTTTAGCTCTCCTTCTATATATTCGGCTACTATCGAATTATGAATGTGTATCAAGTTAATAATTCGGTCTTAAACACCCTGTATCATTACCCATATTGATTTTGAGAGACTCAATCACAAAAATCGATCTAAAGTAATTAGAACTCATTATCTTTGGTAGGTTTTTTTCCAGTTCTTTGATATACCACATCTACTCCCAGAAACACTTTTGTGATAGTAACTAATGGCAAATATAATTCAGCTTTGACTGGACAAATGTCATCCTTAAAAGGGTTAGGATCTGCATGGACAATCTCGACAAACCTATCATTTTACTAAAGCATGATTTTTTAATGAAGGGAAGATAGAATGCATCTGCTCAAATTAATCTAATCTTACGTCAACAAGGCATTGTAACTATTCCTTACATTAACCAAATAAAAGCCCACCTCTCTAAAAACTTGACTAATTTTGAGATTCAAAACTATAAACCCATCTGCATCATTTTCTCCACCTGTAAAATTAGTCATTATCATGTTTGAATGCTTTATCTTGTTCAATGGTATCCCTAGATGTTTCAACATCCTTATAGGTAGAATATTTGAGATGGCCCTATTATTTAACAAGATTTGTCTACAGGGGATCCCATTAACTTTGGCTCTCATATACAATGGCCGAATATGCTTAGCCATTGATTCTAGCAACTTAGCCAACATAATAGATGAATCATTTCCCTTTGGTTCAATAACATCACCAACCAAAGTATAATCCTACCCTTCCTTTTTTTTATGATTATAGCACTATAACCATGTTAATATACCTTTGATTACTCTATTTGGGAATCTATTTCTTCTATTAAAGCTAAATTTTTTTCCTTGCCTTATTGCCACTACTTCGTTTCGCTCTATTCAAATTCAAGTTATCTTAAAGGTCAATTTGGTTTACCTCTTTCTTAGCAATGATGTCTCCTTATACAACTCTACTAGATGATTCCTCTTTTGTGCTGATTCCAGTTGATGCCTCCTTCTTATACAAACACTTAACCAGTATTGCTACTTTTTGTTTCTTTGTCTTTAGATCCCTCATTTCTTTAGCTAACTCCTTTTGAAGTCTTACCTACTAACCCTATCTTTGCTGCCTTTTTTTTGTGTTTTGTTAAGCACTTACTGACTTGTTATTTGTATAAGGCTTTATAGTCTTTCAAATACACTTTATTTTAGATGATGAAGTTTCCAAATATCCATTTCTTAGGGTTTTGGCTTGAAGATTGCTCTCTGCCCATTACTTTTAACATGTAATCTTCCTTCACAGTGTGTACAAACCTCTCTCCCCCTTTTCTAATTATAATTTGTTCGAACATTACCTTGTAAGCTCTTACCATAATCTTTGTGCTTAAGATATATCATTGCTATGTGCACGATTAGGAAAGGATTTTCTTCTACCAACTGACCTTTTACCATTTACTGAAAACTTTAAAAACCTATTGTTAATGGCATCTCGAATCTAGTTTCAAAAAGTGACACAATTATAGGTGGAATGCCGCTAAGATTTATGCCATTTGTAATATTGCTTTCCTTACTTCTCTTCGATCGATGGAAGTACACGACCTTCTAATAATGCAATATTTCCTTCCTTTAGCAAATAATCAAATATTTCATCGATCTTGGTAAGATTAAATGAATACTCTTTAGTAATATGAGCTCCTTATCCCTTTTTCTTCTGCTTGCTTGTTGCTAATGGATTAGGTTTCGAGAGCATAAAACATATTATAGGAGTATTGATACTGAGGCTAGCCAAGCACATTTCTTCCTCTAGGTCACTGTCATATTCTACCATTGCTATATCTGCTTAATCCCTATAAAAGGTGAACCTAGATAAGGATTTCTTTTATTCCTCTTCTTTGAGAACCCATTCAAAACTAATGGCTTAGGTAGATAGTTCAAACAAACTCTTGAACTTGTAGCCAAAATAATGCCTTCTATAAGGATAAAGGAACCCTTTCATTAACAAAGTCACACAATCTGCTTTAGATATAGGCGTCTAACATACGGTTCAAAGCTTTCTAAATCTTTACATCAACTTATCTTCTAACTCTTCGACCATCTAGCAAACTCATGCTATATCGATGAGGGTTACCTCAATTGATGGTTTATAAAATTCAACATGAAATCTTTCCTCAAGAATCACCCATGATTGTATGGAATTTGGCATTAAATGTATATACCAAGTAAAAGCAAACTTAGTCAATAAGTAGCCAAATGATTTGAGTTTAAGAAATCAGATGATCCTACTTCCCCACAATGGACCAAAAACCTAGCTATATGCTTAACTTGTGAACAAATTCTCTTCACCTGAGAACAAACTAAACTCAGGGATATCCTCTTGGGAAAGGATAAACATGATCTACCCATTCAAGATATGGTTTCCCATATGCTGGTATTATTGTCCTAAGCCCAAAATAGTCATTCTCTCTTTCATGAGCAACGTTAGCATGAATCTGAGAGAGGGCTTGAGGGCCTACTGAGAAGCCATATGTGGTTGCCCTATCCAATCAGAATTGGATCAAACCCATGGTTGAACTAGATTGCATTCCTTTATTGTCCTTGGTTATGATATCCTAACTTATTATTTGGCCACCTTAATAATTATACTCCGCCATATTGGAGTGGTTCTTGGATGGGTTAAGTCATCTTCTGTGGCCAAATGGGCATTTACCCAAAATGTTGTCCTTGTAACAATAAGGTTAATTGAGCAATTCCCCGATTCATCTCTTGGAGCGACTGATGCACATGTTGAAATGTTAACTCAACCTTTCATTTATTTACTTGAGCACATTTCCATATGTTGAATCATACCAGCAAAGGCGAATTGGTTTTCAATAACAACACTATGCACTATGGCATCATAATCCGACTGACTCAATATAGGGGTTTAGGGGTACTACTCCTTCGATGATATGTTTCATCATTAGTTTGACCGAAGGTAAGCAATCCTTGATGCATCCACCTTTAGTTTTTTAACATTTTTCTTTTCGTCATTTTTTGAGGTATTAACAATTTAGAGCTTCTCTTGATAGCTTGTAATATAGGTCATACAATGTTCCCTAATGGAATCACCAAAAAAGATGTTTCACATGTCCAAATACAGGATTAGGTTCGCTGGTCCAAACTCTTGCAAGATACCAAAATAAAAGTAATATAACTATGAGTCGTGGACAAAGCACTAGTGCTTGGCAAATTAAGATTAAGGTGAATGAAAGATTACTTAGCTAAATTAACACTACTATTAATTACAAGATGATAAAAAAGAGAATGACAAAAGCTTAGATTTTGTTGATAATGAAAAAGTCCCATCTATAGTACACAGTTATTACTTATATTGGTAGTCAAGTGTAATTGACGGGCTCCTACCTTGACATGTGGCACATTTTATATCCATACACTTGCTTCTTTTATCATGGGCTGAAATTAATATTTGACTTGTCACCATAAAAAATAGATTGGACTAAATAGAATTAAATCCAATAAATTAATTTTTTTAATCAAATTGAATAAATTAAAATAATATATGATTCAATTTTGCACGTCCTACTGCATATAATCACATAATTTAATTTGTTATAAAGGGATAAAAAAATGTTAAAAATAAAAATTTAGATATTTGATGTAATAATACAATAAAACTAAAAAAGGATTGCCTACAAAAGGTAACGACATGTCGTATAATTTTGGGTAGGGCAATCTCTCTCCGAAAAACTATTAGATATATCGTTTATGGGAATTCCTCTCCGTTGTAAGATGCGAGATGAGACTGACAGGCTGAAATAGCGGGAGGATATGGTGCGACTCTGCTAACAATGCTTACAGTTACA
>CANXYI011147813.1:0-13962 GCA_948208565.1 Hura crepitans | reverse complement strand
ACTCTTGTCTGTTGTACAGCTCACTAAGCTGTAATAATACCTATATCATGTAATGTCCCTGAGGGGACCTGTTATGGATGTTGGCTGTGGCGTGGTCATTTTAGTTTTTTCAGACATGTTTAGGTTAATAATTGTTGATTGATTTTTATTTTGTTTCCTTCCTAGGCTTAGATCTCAAATAAATGGTGATTGATTTTATTTTATTTTGTTTCCTTCTTAGGCTTAGATCTCAAATAAATGTTGCTTGATTTTATTTTATTTTGTTTCCTTCCTAGTAGATGAATCTTTCATGTTTCCTTTTATGAAACTTGAAAAATAGGTTTCGTATTTTTGTAATAACACTGTTCTATTTAAGGGACTGAATGAATAAAAGTTCGCAAGCCAGAATTTAAACAAAAATTAACAGAGATCTAAGAACTCTCTCCCCAACGAGTTATAAGGTGTCATTCTCCCTTCGAAAAGTTTGAATTATTCAAGATAGGTTGTCCTAAGAATTGGGATAAAGGAAAAGGGAAATTAATCGAGAAACACTTTCCCGTCCATCGTCCCGTGACTCAGTCCTATTTCAGTATCTCTAACAGGACCACAATCATCAATCATATTGAGAAATTATCCCTCTCTCTCTGTCTAAATCTCTCCATTGTCTTCTTCCTCGTCGTCTTATCTCTCCCTAATTCTTCTGTACTCTTCTATCCAATCAATCTATTTTCTCTTTGTTAGGAATATTCCTAACAGCTTATATCTGTTTTATCTTGTTATTGTGCATTAGCTGAGATATATTCTGTATGCATGAAATTTCCTTCTCTTGTTCTTCCCAGATTTAACCTGTCCTTTCAAGAACATACAGAGGAGGAGGATGGTTCAGAGGCAGAGACAGATGAAACTGGTAGACCTTCTTTTTCTTCCATAACCAAGTCAGCTGGTTTTCTTGACAAGGAACTTGCTGCCAGTGGGTTTACAAGGAAAGATCAAGATCACATTGGGAAGGTACGATAAAAAAATTTCTTATTAAGTTATTGAGTGGTTCAACTATTTTCCCCCCTTAAGTTCTCTTTATTGGGCCAACATTTCCCTATTCATAGAATTTTATGAAGGATTTTATCATTTTTAGCTCTCCAATCTTTAATCTCTCAAATTTCTGCAATTTAATGATCAGAGTGCTCTAGTTTTACGGTCCCAGATTGCTAGAAAATTGCAACTTGTCTAAGGGAGTCGCGCATCTTGGGACTCGTTAAAGAGAGTTGCCTATCTTTTTCTGCTTTTTTGCTGGAAATTTCTGCTTTTCTGCTGGAAATTTCTTACTTTATTTTATTTATTAAATTCAGCCTCTTTAAATAGAGGTTAAAATTCAATTCTAATTAGGAAATAACAAATCCTATTTAAACTAGGAAGGTTTTATTTAATTTCTAATATCTAAAGAATCCTATTTAAACTAGGAAAGTTTTATTAATTCCTAACAAAGAATTCTATCATAAATAAAATACTTCCTAAACCTAATTCTTAATCTTAATACCATAACATTTTCCCCCCCTTTGAAACAGAGCTTGTCCTCAAGCTTAAGATCTTCATTGTTACTCCTTCAAACGATGATTACAATTGCGAATTGGTAGCAAATATATTGGCTTCCGAAATAATTCACAAATTTCATCCAAGAACTGTTTCAACCTGCTGCCCAACCTTGTTAAATCCATTGTTAAGTGAACTTGAAATCTGCTAGAGGTTTGTTTCCTTTGTAGGGCCATTATTGTCCTTCCCAATTCCAAGCTCGTAGGGTAGGAGATGAAATTTCTTGAATTGATCGACGGTTGAGGTGGAATTTCAACTTCTTGTATTGGACTCAAAGTTCGTCACCGATTGATACCAAAATTTGTAGCCAAGAGAACCTTAGACCCTTCAATGGTTGAAGACTTTATGTATTATGGCACCACCTTTTCTGCTAGCTTATTAGGTTGATTGTTTGCTGAGGAGGGAAGTGTGGCACTGCTGCTCCTACTCCCATTTTGTGGCTGGTTGTATGGTTGGAATTCTGCTTGATTAGGCAAATTTCCATGAACGTTATCACTATTGCAAGTTCCTGCATCAACTTCTTTTCCTTGATTATAGGTGGATTCACGTAAGAACGCTTGAGTTTGCAGAGTTAATTGCTGAAATAGCACAATCATCCGCGATTCAAGTCGAGACACAGCTGCTGCTGTTGCTTCTTCAATCAGGGCTGTCATCTCATCATTCTTGTCAGTGGTGCCCATGTTGTAAGGCTCTAATAGCAAATGTTACGGTCCCGGATTACTAAAAAATTGCAACTCGTCTAAGGGAGTCGCGCACCTTGGAACTCGTTAAAGAGAGTTGCCTATCTTTTGATGCTTCTCTTCTGGAAATTTCTTACTTGATTTTATTGATTAAATTCAGCCTCTTTAAATAGAGGTTAAAATTCTCTTCTAATTAGGAAATAACAAATCCTATTTAAACTAGGAAGGTTTTATTTAATTCCTAATATCTAAAGAATCCTATTTAAACTAGGAATGTTTTATTAATTCCTAACAAAGAATTCTACCATAAATAAAATACTTCCTAAGCCTAATTCTTAATCTTAATACCATAACATCTAGAAGCAGTTTTCGTTCATTGGTCCTAATGCAGTTCTTGCACTGAAGGCAGCCTGCTCTTTACTGGACTCTTGGGCTTGGGCTGTTTCTATTCCTTCCTCCATCCCTTAATTTTTTTCTCTCCATATTTTTTGTGTATGCTAGCCCTGTTTTCTTTTATAATTTCATGAAAGAAACGTCTAATTTTTTGTTTCTGCATGTTCATGTCTTCTTTGTAATTGGTTGGGAGGTGACTTTAGGAGTTTTAACCTTGCATCTGGTATCTGGTAATTTGCATCTCTTTCTCAACCTTGCATCTGGTATCTATTTGCATCTCTTTCTCAACCTTGCATCTGGTATCTGGTATCTATTTGCATCTCTTTCTCAACCTTGCATCTAGTATCCATACCATTTAGGAGTTTTAACCTTCTAATAGTATTAACCTTCTAATAGTATGCTTTCAAAATTACATTCTCGTATATCTTTGTTTTGTAGTATGTTAGGTTTAACTTATGTTTTGGTTTGCAGCATGCACTATCAAATTGATGTTCTCCTGTATATTTTTGAGTTGCCATTTTGCCAACATTTCTTTTTTATTTACAGTTCATTGAAGGTGAAAATGAGAAGGATACAGGTTCTGACACTGAAGGAACTTCAGATGAAGAACATGTATTTGAGTCAAACGAGCCAACCGTTAGGAAATTGGATTCTTTGGACTTGCTGGAACAGGTTCATGCTTTTACTGTCATTTGGTGATCGGGCAAAATTTGCTTCATGCATGAAAACTTCTAAGCAAAAGGAGCATATTTGTTGAAGTCTTTTATTTGTTCTTCAACCCTCGTAGTTATTGACCTTTGATCCAATTGTTATCAAATAAATACCTAGGAGAAAAATAAACAAATAAAAATTTTTTAGGATCTGATTTTTGTATTGACATGTCAGCCTGTAATTTTTTATCTGATTAAAGTGAACCAGTGAAAGTGATAAATCTGTCTCAAAAATAGGGTTATAAAACCAGATTTTGACAATAGATTGATGAGACCACATTGAAATTAGGTTACATGGCTGTAATAATATAATTACTTCTAGAGGCTTTTAGTTTGTATTTTGGATAACAACTTGACTAAGCTGCATGCCATATACATTTGTTTTTGTTTTTTTTTTTTTTCGTTCAATCTTTTCTCGTGTCTAGTGTATTACATGCCCTTTCTTTTTTCTCTTCCTGTTTGGGGAGTTGGAGGGTTGTCTTATTTGGTTTTTGTCTTCTATTTGGTGTTTCTGATGCACTAATAGCCTTCTTTTTTTTTTCCTGACTTGCAAAAAAAAAAAAAAAACCACAGAGAAAATGTACTCCGGAAGCTGGTGAAGTAGATGGTAATCAAAAAAGTTGTGAAGCAGATAAAAATAATGGGTCCGGAATTCAAGAAGTGAGCGACAAGGTATGAGTTGATTTCATTTGTTCAACTTGTATGTTTCATGTTGATTTGAAGTTTGAACTATTCAAAGCATGCACTAATCTAGGAGTGACGTTATCTTTAAACTTTTGTCTTTTTCTATATTTTACTGCCATTAGTTTCCTTCTTCGCTTTGTGTTTGTTTCTCAGTACTAGAAGTGTCATATGTGCCTGATTACGAAGTGGGTTTCACTCAGTTATCTTAATGAAGATCTCCTTTCTTGGACGTCAAAAGTAAAGCTGTCAGAAGCTCGTAGCCATAGGCTTGATACATTAATTTGCCTCTGTGCTCTATGCAAACGCTCATGACAAACTTTGATCTGCATGACAATTTTATTCAAAAGTCTAGTCTAGTGTAATACTGAACTTTTGGTGTACTATATAGGAATTTAATGTGGTTATAATTTATTCTCCAGGAAGAAGATAGCGAGAACGTCAATGAAAGTGACGCCGAACTGGTCAAGCGTCTTAACAAGCAGAGAAGACGTGCCATAGCAGCAGCTCATAGGGGACGGAGGAGTCTTGCTTCTAGAAATTCTTACAAGGACAAGGGTGGCAAATCCTCTCAGAATTCTAAAATTCAGAAACAGTTGAGCAGCTGGTGAATTATACAGAAAATACCTTAATAGTGTTAGATCTTTCAGTTCTGTCTGCGTGGCAATGCTTCCAGAGAGATTATTGAGTTATACAGTTCTTCTAGCTATATTAGGGTTATAGTGTGACATTGAAATAGGAAACGTAGTTTTGTAAAATATTTATTTTAATGATAGCTCCTGTTTGCTCCAAGTTGGAAGAGGAAGAGATTGCGAATGTGTGCTAAGACTACTAGATTATTATTTGTATAAATGGATGCTTAAAATTTTGGCCAATCTATGAGATCAAGAATTAACATTCATGGCCATTTTCTAGTGATGAAAGTTTCAAATCTGGCCTGCAATTTGTTATGCAATAAGCAAAATTTGAAGGCTTAATACATGCGTAGTTTTAGCATCTACTCAAATTTTTAACTTGGCTCATTGTTTTCTATTGAGCAGCCTTGAAACCTGCACTTTTCATCTAGCTCCTTTAGTATTAACTTGGCAGTCAAATGAAAAGTGAAGCTGATTCTACATCAGCTACAAAGGCCAACACTTTATTTGGATGAATAGTAATATGGTTTCATAACTTATGGTAATGTATATTATCCTATTTAGGAAGAACAGTATGATATGATCAAATAATTTGTTTTTACTTGATTTGATGGTATATTATAGGTAAATGATATATATTTTTCCTGAGAATAGCATATTAGAAATATTAGTACTTAATTAGGAGTATTTTTGAAATTTGATTTTATTAAACTATGGTGCTCCATCAAGTTTTATGAGTTGAAAAAAACAGCATATAAATTATTATTTGCTATACTATATGATAAAAAATTTCATAAAAATCTTTCGAAACATGTTCTTTTTTTCATACCATATCGTATACAGCACATCTACCCGCGAAACAAACTATAAGTAGCAGAAAAATCTTCATATGAGGTTAGTGGGAAAAAAAATTTACACATCTGATAAAAAAATTAGTAAGGAATTAAGTGGAAAAAAAAAAGGGGGCAAGCAGAAGAGTTGTAAAATATACTATAATCTTATTTTAAATATCACTAGTAAACAAGTAGAAAATATCGAAATGTAGTTGGTGTATTAGTGTTCAAGGAAGTTCTATGCACAGTCTTCTATGGTATATACTTTTAGGAGCCTATGTCTGTTTTAATCAGCATTTTAACCGTAAGCAGTAGCATGATATCTACAAATTCAAAACACAAAAGCTATAGTACATATCCTGCATCAATTACCAAAATTTTCAGGTCCGTTTCAACAGCTGTTTGGGCTGATTGCGGATCTCATTGTTGAGAATTGTCAAGAGGACCTTTGGGAATGATGATACGGAAGAACATTGTTCAGTACTGGAGGCTGCAGTGTTGAGATAGAGGATCGTGATATGGAGGCTGTAAGATGTGGAGCTGGTGCCCGTAAACCAGCAAAACCACCCGCGATGTGACCTGAACATGATGGAACATGAACACTTGCACGTACTACTGGTGGCTGATTACTCAACACCATAGATGATGTTCCCGAAACCGGTGGTCTTTCTGCACAATTTTCAGGCCTCAGTGTACATGTTTGAGTAGGATTGTGAACCCATTGTTGGATCCACCAACTGACAGGATCGGACAGAGTTGCTGCAAGAGACGTTAAAAAGTAACATCAATTACGAAGCAAAATGACAACCATGACTCCAAATACATAGGCATGATCTGTCCCCTGGAGATAATTAAAATTCATGCAACTTCAAATCTTCTTTCATTGAACGAAATATTTATTTACAATATGTATGACTCTGTCTCTTGCATGAAAAATTTGCGCAAAATGCTTCTCTAAAACTATTAAAATGACCATCAAACTTTTTGCCGATAGGTAATTTGTCACAATATAAACTTCTGGGCCAAATCAATTTATCACATTCGATTAGAACCATTTTACCACATATCATCCCAATATTTTCTTCCACAAAAAATCTTTATCAACTCCAATCACAAGATTGATGATTCAAAACCAAATAGAAATAGATTTAAAAAAAAAAGGGTTTTAACTGGAATAAGACAAAAAATGGTTGTAACTTGAAAGTTGTGTATCAATTTCACTCAAATTTGATTTTAGGGGAAATCAATCACCACAAAAAAAAAAAAAAAAAAAGTTAGTTGGCCAAGTTGCCACTCAATTATTATTTTATCCTTGAGAATTATTAAATTTGCAAATAGCGTGAAAAACAGATTCACGAAACTCAACTTGAAATTCGCTATAAAACTACCAACTAGAAGACACCCTGGATGAAAATTTACACAAAATGAAAAACTTCGGTTTCAATTCCTTATTCTTTAAATTGCTATCATGCAAAAGAAATTGAAAATCGTGAGCAATAAACATTCTGCGAACTGGGATAGGCACAAGAGGAAAATAAGACCCAAAAAACAAAAAAAGGTGCTTTTCCAATTTTATGTACCTTGTCCTTTATCTGTTGTCACGGCTCCCATCAGCGTCAAAGCTTGAGCCAATAACTTATTTGCATAAACTTTTTGGATCTTTGTTGTATGATTCGTCTTCTTGTGCATTAATGCTCTTTCAGCATCTTGAAGTAACATATTATACTTCTTGTTTACCTCCTCTAGTTCTCTATCTCGTTCAGCTTTGATATACAATATCTAGTTTAATATTCAAAGGAACAGGAATTTAGGAAACTTAAAATGGTGAAAGATTAAACACAAGAAAGAAGTTTTAAGGTATCTTGAATAACCATATTTTCATGCTTCTTGAAGTCTTCTTCATGATCTTTCCATAATTTTTCCATTTCAATTTGAAGTGGGTCGTCGGAACTAGCAGGTTGAATTCTCCCAAGTATAACATGGGTAGAGTGACGAGGGCAATCATCTATAGACCCAAAACTACCCATGCTCCTAAAATCCGGAAAATGCCCATCATTTGCAGTTCCACCCATCTGTGTACTTCTTGATGGCGATGGTGGCAAATCGATGACGGACGGGCTAACAAATTCCACTGGTTCCTCTAACAAGGGTTGCCTTGCGCCACTTTGAGGATATTGGATCCCGATCATCGTCGGTTTATCGATTAGATCGTGTTCCATGGAAGATACGGGTGGCTGCATGGAGACAGGAAGCAGAAGATAATTTTTCGAAGTTTCCTGGCATACAGATACAATACCATAAATTACATTTTGTATTCTTCTACAAATTTTGAGTCACTATATCATTAATACATCGGAAAACCAAATAAAACATGCATACTGAAACGATTAACAAATTTGCAAACCTGGTTATCTAGGATTGAAGTTCTTTCAACTGAACTAACATCTGGGGGAACCAAAACAGGAGTGACTACTTCACCATCCTGACTAATTTCAGACAGATTTGCTATTTCCATTGCTACAGGCTGTTCCTGGGTAGGTGTAGAATGAGTAGAACATTCAGCAGGCTGACCAACCATGACTACTTCATGAACTGGAATTTGTGGACCTTCAGAAGGTTTGGCAACCGAGTCAATTATATGCTCATTTGCATGAATGCTTTGCTCATACGTAGAAGTTGATACAGGAGCACTATCCTTGAGGCTAGGAAGGCTCGGAGAGCAACTGTTAGCTTCAGTGTGCTGTGCGTTACAAGCAGGTATAGCATGCATAGAAGATTCAGTAGGAGTTTCAACCGTGATCACTTCATGTAATGGACCATGAGGATCTTCAATGTTTTGAACATCATAAGCAGAAAGTTCCGCAGGTTGATCAACCACATCCACTTCATAAAATGGACTTCGAGGATCCTTGGGAAGTTCTGCAGAATGATCAACCATAAGAACTTCAATTATCGGCTCTTTCTCATTAGGCCTCGCCTTTTCTGTAGAAATTGGTCCAGTAGCACCTTCCTCTAGCCAATGGGAGTAACTGTTAGCTTCACTCTTCAGCACATTACAAGTGAGTGAAACACTAACATTTGTTTCCGCATCATCTATTTCTTCATCAGACTCGACAATAATTACTGTTCCGACGTGCAAGCTGTGAACTTTCTCTATGTCGAGAGAAACATCAGAAGCCTGTGCTGGTATCTCCCTCTCTTCAATATCCACCAAGTCATCTAAAATGCTGCCCTTATGATAGTTCATTGGCATCTTTCCCTCTTGGGCCTCTGGTGAATCTTGCCCACAAGAATCATTTGTCTGATTTGAACGCACTGGCACATCTGCCAAATTTGTATCCATCGATTTATCTACAACAGTATGCTCAAGGATCTCCTCTTTTTTGAATAAATCATTCTGGTAAGACGTTGATCTGGAACAATTTGGAAGACTTGGACTCGGTGGTATCTCTCCCTCTTCCAGCTCTATCAGTTGATCTGAGCGATGCTGGATCCGGTGCCCCTGTTTCAACACTTCCTCTTCAAGACCTTGATGATCAGAAGAGATTGGTTTTGAATTCTGAACATGATTTAGTTCCTCGACAGTTGTGATATTCTCTGCAAGACGCTCAAACTCCCATTTCATGCTCTGCAATTGGGAATAGATATAGTCTGCCTCAGTTCCCTTGCAGTCAAAATTTAAATGTTGCTTTGCAATCAGAAGTGATTCCTCGTGATCAATGTTGTATCTTAGCAAAGAAGCCGCAGTCCAACACTGAATATTGCACATTTCAGAGACATGTTATAAATTAGAAATAAAAAAAAATCCATTGATCCATGATCAGAGCCTAAACAAGAATCAACACTCAAAATATTAACCCCTCTCCGTATGACCAAGTCCAGCTAAATTTGATATCATGCGCATCATAAATTTATTAAGCGGCATGTTAAGGGTAGGCTCATAGATAACAAACTACATTCAAATTTTATGATAAATATGCACAATAAAAAAGAATTTAAGACAAAATGTTATGCAACTTGTAAGTAGCAATTTAATTTTCAGGTACGGCATGATACTTAAATTTCTCCAGATATAGATCCCAGAATCCTTTTTATGCTCTGAAATTGAACTTTTGTGAGAACTCGCAACATCTTGTTGGGGACTATCTTTCAGAATATTAAGAGATTGTACAGAAAATGCTAGAAATCCAACTATTTGACTGTTTTTGGCAATTTTGAGACTAAAAGTAAATGAAAATTTTTAAATGATGTCAATGTTAAGAAAAACATTCTACGCACTCCAATTTAAAAAGCAGTAGTATAGGTTGATTCCTACCAGAGATATCTTAAACGCCTGCAATGTATCAGTAGTACCCCAACTCACATTATAATCCTCCATTATGTACTCAAAGAATGCCAGAGAGGTCGCCTTGACATTTTCCTGCCAAAAATTCAAAGCATCAGATTCATCAGTTGGGTTACGTACATTAACAATTATATCAATCATAGGAGAAAGATAGATAGATAGAGAGGGCGTGAGAGAGAGAGAGAGAGAGTTGCTCTGTTGGTAAATGTGTTTATCTAATTGCATTATTACTTAGCTAGAATAAATCAAATAGGGAAGGTGGGGAAGTATCAAGCGATATGCAAAAGCAAATAATAATCCAATCCCAAAATGGTAAATAAATAAAAAAAAATTGTCAGTGGACAAGTACATTTAATTTGCGAAAGAGCATACCGGAAGTTTTAGAATATCACAAAGCTTTGTTATCTCTAGCTTCAGTGAGGACTGACCAGGCAGTATATTGTGCTTCCCAGAGTCAACATTGACTTCAGATAGCCTTTTAATATCATCAACATCTTGATGCATGGCTGAAGAATCAATTGCCACAAATGAGTTGCAGTCTGCTGAAACAACATAAACAATAGCGTTTGTTATATATTTGGATTTCCCTATGCCATTCTAGGTGAAATATGAACATAAGATAGCAACAATTTGAACCTTTCAAATAAATGCAAATAATAACTGTTGACAACTAAAGAATTAGTACCAGACACTTTTTGTTTCTTGCTGGCAGCACTTAACTTTCCTTTTTGCCTAGACCCTGGTTTTCGATGAACAAGCTCCCCTCTGATCTTATTCGCATCTCGGCTTTTCCTTATAAAAGAAGATTTTTCAGCTTCAGATTCTTCGGGAAAGTTATTCAAGTAATTAACTTTTCTTCTGATTCTGTGAGATGACCCAGAAAGAAAATGCCATTCAGGATGCCTTCCATCAAGAAGATTTTTCCAAAAGAGAGAAGGCGATATAGTGACCGCTGAGAAACTTTCCTTTTCACCATGAAGTGAAATATCTCTTGCATATGCTCCGTCATTTTGCTGCGCTTTTGAAATAAAAGAATAGCGGCTAGGATCACTTTCACTGTTGTATCGCAATTGGTCAGAGAACTCCCCGAGTACATTATTTAAGAAAGACCATTCAGAATATATATCTGATCCACTGGCTGATTTGTTCTGATGAAACTCCTCTAGCTTATCAAATAGATGAGACACACCCCAACTAAGCAGTGAATGACTCGCATTCCGGTTCTTGGAATATACAGTTTCAACTCTTGCGCTTTCCTTTGCAAGAATCAGAACCATTTCTTCAATAGTGCAGCATGAATATAAACGGAACACGCTGAACTTCTCTAACTGTGAAGTGATAGAAATTTTGTTCAAGGCTTTCAAGTCAATAAGTGGGTCCAGATCACTATCAAATAGTATGACGGTGTCCACTGAAGAAAGTTTAATGCTCGGGAGACAAGCACGATTTTCAATCAAAAACACGAACCTTTCACTACATTTACTATTAAACAAGTTAAGGGCATCTTTCTTCATTTTACGGCTGTATACTCCATCAATGCGCGAATAAGAATCCTTCCCAAATCTCTGACAGACAATGTCTTCCAAAATGTCTCCAACAGAATTTGATCCCGAGCCAACAATAGACTATCACAGAAAGAACTATGAAGTTAAAATTTAATGAGAGCAAATTCTGTTCATAGTAGTAACTCATAATATCTGGCAGCCAACATAAATCTAAGATGAAGATGGAATTCAATAATATATGAAAACAAGATACTGACTGGGATTAGCAGTCAAAGAAACCATGAACTGAAGCTCAATCTGAAAGCAAAAAATAGAGATAAAAACGATTTGCTGTAACAAACTGTGCACCTGAAAGATGATTAAAACTCTATGACGACGGGTTTTAATCTCTGTAAGCATTTTGCCAAGAAGTAGCAATTTTCCACTCACTTGTATGTCAATATCCAAATATTTGTCAGCCGGAAGGTCCTCTCTGACTCTCTCCCTCAAAGAATTCTCCAAAAGATAAGGATGGTCGCAACACTGCAAACAGAAACATCAAAGCATACAAATTATAATGCTGATTACGTCTAGTGCTTTCTGGTGAAAAGGTAATGACAGCGAAATGCAATTACTACATGTGGCTAGGCACGACCTTCCGGATAGAAGTAATAGTGTCATGAAGGGCATCTGCAGCATCATTCTTCAAGCACGATTGAAGCAGCATCTTCTTTGCAAGCAGCAGAGCACAATACTTTTCGAGTTGTACATTAGAAAGCCTGACAGGGATCCAATACTCTACAAACCCGAAGGAATCTGACTTGCACTCATACACGATATATGGGGCCAATCTTTCCTTTATTTTAGTTACATCAGTAGGTGGATGAGAATTATGAGTACCATTTAGGTCATTTACTCCAGAATCAAGGAGGAAAAGCATGTTGGTATAGTGCACTGAACATTCCTGTAATGCAAGCAGTAAACAAGTCAATTCTAGACAATATAGCACAATTTATTGCTTTTAGAAACAAGTATACCTTAACTTGACTACTCAAAAGCAGCTTCATTTTAGCTGCTAGCATCTTAAATTGTTTAAATTTTCTAGAAATACTGGATCTTTGGCACTCATCAATAATCATTGCGCTCCATGCAATGGATTTCAATTCTTCAATATCCTGCATTCATTGAAGAGGCAATTAAATTTAGACAATTATACTTGCACAAAGTTGACTGAAACATAGAAAGAGAGGTACCTCAACAATAATGCTGGAAGGAATCAACAGTACATGGAACATAATTTTACCATATTCACTGTAAAATTCCAATGATCTGATACTTCGTCGAACATCTTTTTTCCCCTTGTAAACTACGAAATTGACTGATGGTGCCCAATGTAGGAATTCATTCTCCCACACAGAAAGTGCATTTGCACTGGTTATTATCAGGAAGGGCCCCCATACAATTTGTTGTAAAGATAAAATGAATAGAACCACCTTTACAATCCTCTCCTACAAAATGTAATCTAGCAATCAATTTTAAATTCAAATGCATGCCTATCATGGAGATGCAGTAAAAAAAACCTTCAGTATGACTCTCCTTTAATTCTTATACTGGTCAATAGAACCTATGATACATTGCATCTTGTGAATATCATCACCACAAATAAGATTTGCAAATTTTTTTTTTTGGTAATGGGTTCATAGTTAGTGGCTTTTTAAATGTTGCCACTAATTGTGAATGCGTGCCTACAAAATGTTCTAATTTAAAGCAAAGAGGAATTTGACTCCTAAAAAAATATAAATCTAATCAAGAATATGCCCCACGTACATTTCCAGTCTAGTTATCATTACAAAGCACATATATAGTACCAAAACGAACATGATCAGGCATATTATCCCAGAAGAAACCACTGAGTTCTTCACAACAAAAAGGGAAATTAGGTATATATAATATTGCCTTATCATACAGTAAACTCTAAATAGGCCTATGTGTTGTTTTTTTCTTTATATAATATAAGAGCTCTTGATGATTGCAAAAAATGATAGAAACCATTGCATAGCCAGATCAAGGAGCATCTACCTGGTCTATCTGATCATCAAAAATGATTGCATCCTGACCCTTTTGCCAATGCTCAAGAAGTTTGTTCACATAGTCTATATAATGGCTATATGCTCCAGGTGAAGCTTCAGAAGACAACTCTGGCAACATAGAAAAGTCTGCCTTTCTAGATTGATAAGCAAATAACCCGGAAAAATCAGCTTCCCTTTCCTGCCACAAGAACAGACTCTGTAGTGTTGTAATTATAAAATCACAATGTAATTGAACTGCAAAAGCATTGAGATTCTTTTTGCTAGACAATGAAAACTAAATACCAGGTCATGAAGACTAGAGCACAAATTTCATGAAAAACTATGACATGAACAATTGGCAACAACTCCCACAATCTACATAAAAAGGTAAACATGTAGAATATCATTGAAACTTCCAAGATAACGTGCATAACATAAATGCCTCAGTTAGCTAAAAAGACAAGCATCTTTTCCTGGCTCATCAGTAGTATTTCTGTTGGAAAGCAACAGCAAAGTTGTAAGATATTTAACGGACAGCACACACTTGACAAACCAAAATTTTACTG
>CANXYI011147640.1:0-12199 GCA_948208565.1 Hura crepitans | reverse complement strand
ACAGGCATTCAATTTATAGTTCTAGGTTATTATTTATAGACCATGGTATTGAAAATACATGCTAGTCATTTTAGCATCTTAGACCCCATACCCTCTATACATGAGTGCCCTACCTTTATATAGACAAAGTAGACAAAAATTATACCTCAAAGATTGATAAGCTACACTTCACCCACTGAGGCTGGACAACTACTATTATCTACAACTTACGCCTCAGAACACTGACACGTTGAGTATAAACTCAGTGGTGAATTTAATGTAATGTATATATGTCACACATGCAGTCATGCAGTATGCACACATTAAGTAAGCCAGGTAATCATACAAGTTTAGATAATGTACCCCTATCATTTAACCAATCTTATTACTTAACATTAATATCTCATAGCTTGTTCAATTTACTTCTGTTTAGGGTTCATCAATTATTTACGTTAGTCAAGTCATATACAAGCCATCATTATTATATTTAATATGTGTCTATCTATTTTTACTCATTTAGGCCTATACTAGAAAAACTACACTTATAAACATTAGATAGTAGGATTCAGACTGTATAGTGGCCCATATTTTGGACCTCGGTAGCTGCACCTAGCTAAATTCATTCGATAGCAAAGATTAGTTCATAAGAACCTCTCAAATCAGAGTGGCAAGGATCAATCCTAGTGGACCTCCCAACAACAATAGGGATAATAGTGATAAGCCCAATGGGACCTCCCAACAGTAATAGGGATAACAGTGATAAGCCCTATGGGAACTCCCAAATCCCAGTCATCATATCATCTCAGGTGGATAATAGGGATCAGCCCCGTGGGACTTCCTAAAACACAATAAAACGAGCAACTAGGGATTAGCCCATATGGACCTCTTAATACTTGGGTGTGCAGGGCTTAATATTAGAACCTTGGCAGCTACACCCACCATCAAATGCATAGGCAATAGCTTAGGAGGACTAAGACCTCTAGCCATTACTAATTCTCTAGTTGACTGATCAATCCATCCAGTGGGTGTCTAATTGATATAGGCTAATTTCTAATTATCAATTTAATTACATAGTTATATGTGGCGCCCCTCTGCTCGATTCATACATCGAACCCAAATAAGGAGCGTGCACCACATATACGATATCCGATTTTGCTACCAATAAAACCCGATTAAATTAAAAATTTTATTAATTAAATAATTTCTTTTTTTATGGAGTTGTAAAATACTAAAAATCATTTAGCACACTTTATGAGGCAATTAATGGGTTCATTGTGTTGAAAATTCGATAACATAATGGTTGTACTGGGAAACTTTCCCAAATTGTAAACCTGTTAAAAACACTTCTAATAACACATACAACATATCTCAACTCCAAATGGGTCCTCCTGACCCTCCAAACTTCATAAGAAAAACACAGAGCCTCAGGCTTAACTCAATTAGCATTCTTACATACATCATTAGTGTTATCACACAATTCATGCAAGAAAAATAAAGCTTTTACAATAATACAATTTTAGTTACAAAACCGACCCTTAGTTTACAGATTAGGCCCATTCCCTTTGGAATCACAAGAGCAACACTAATAATATTTACATCAACATCATTTTAAAAAAAGGTACCCAAGAAGGGTAGCCTTCGCATTCTCCTATGGGGCAGAAAGTTTGACTCTAATATGCTGCTTTATTACCTACGCATCATAAACAAGCAAAGTGCTAAGTTTTCACTTATTGGTGTAATCACTTTAACTTGATATAACATTTTAAGCATATTTTAATGAAATATATGTTGTATGAATGATTTATTACCATACACATGCACATATTATGAATATCACATAATTATGCAATTGTAGTACATACTTGCCTTTAAAAACACGAAAACCATATTATGTCCATAATTGCATCATAATTGCCTTCAACATGAATAAAAATCAACCATACGCATAAAGTACTCCTATATTGGTAAAAAACATACACATACTCAATTTTACATTGTAATAAGCATAATAACATGCATTTTGACCCATTACCATACATATGCGTCATTACCGCATTTTTGGGTTTTATGACCCTATATACACCAACACATCAATTATATGAGTATTAAACTCCGCATAATGCCACATATATCATGTTAATAAGTTTAACCTTTATGTCAAAAATCACCAATGTCACACATAACGCATCATTCAAGCTGCAAATAACATTATTTTGCTTTTAACTTATGCTTGTATCACAATTATCCTTATTTTATTTTCAACTCATGCCCATACTAAAGAGACAACTATCCAAGGCTAGATAACAGATAACGGTGCACTCGAAGGTGCTATACACCCGAAGGGGTGTAAATGGTGTACCCAAAGGCACTAGTATCTATAGATACAAAATTCATCTGCCTGTAGGCTACACATAAAGAAGTGCTAAAACAGTGGCTCGAAAGCCTGTGCCTGTTGACACAAAAATGCATATGACCCATAGGTCTCCTACCCGAAGGCAAACATTACAGCTGCTGATCCTAATTAACTAGTTAACCTATCCAACTTGGTTGTCAACTGTATAGGCATTATTAAACTTGTCAATTTATCTTTATTTGACACATGTAAACACATATATAGGCATTTAAAGCCAAAGCAAGCTTTACAAACAAAAGCACGTGCTAGAATTCACAAAATACACATACGGCCCATATGCATGAATTTTAGCCTCCACATGCCTAAGACCATTAAATCACACACACATACACTTTTACAATTAGAAAATCATGCTTAGATGCTTAAAATCATATCCATATACTTCAAATCAACTATATAAGATTATATAGCATCAATATCGCATATTGGCATTACATGGTCATATTACTACATATATGAGCATCTCATCATTCAAGGACCATTCAGCCAACGTACTTTCACCGTGCATCTCACTTATGCCACATAATAACATACATTAATGTTACACACACGTGCACATTAATTACATACAACATCAATAAATGAATAAAATTCACATAATGCAATCATTACTTAATTACACCCTAATTATGCATCATGCATGCATAATATGTTCTAGGCTATCACATTACATGCATTAACATGCATTCATGCCAACAAATGCATTTATTACCCACTATTGCATTAAATGCTCATTTATGTCATAAAGGTCCATAATAGATTTATAGGCATTCCATTCAAATTAATGTGATTACACATACCAAGATAGGTCATTAGGGACACTTTATGCTCTTCAAGGCCTTTTACTTGCCTCGAGAAGATTGGTTCAAGTTTTCACCTCCGAATCAAATATGTATGATTTTTAGAAAAATCATATAAAATTATTGAAACTCTGAAAATCAAAACGAGCCTATATATACTCTCTTGGGCACCTGAGGAACCTAAGAAAAATACCAAAGCCAAAAAAAATTACCCGATCATCAAATGTACACTATTCACCTTAAGAGGGAAATTGAGATTCCTTTTGAGATACTCCACCAAACTGCGACTTCTTAATGTCCACGAGTTTGGCTCGAGTAGCTTTAACCATCGGGACCAATTTTCAATGGTGGGTTGGTGTGTGGAGGAAGAAAAATAGAGGAGAGGGAGAAGGAGGTGGGTGTCGGCTTTTGAGGGAAGGAGAGGGAGGAAATGGGTGGAAGTGGAGGGAATAGGAGGGAAATGGTATTTATAATTTTTTAAAGTTATTTTCCCAAAACTCTGTAAAATTTTTATCCCCTCTAGAAAAATTGAAATTCCCTAATTTATGTTCCCAAATTTAGATTAATTCCTCCTCTAAATTCCTTTAAAACCTCGAGCTCAAAAAACAAAGGAAACTCATAAAATTACTATATTTTCTTTCCAAAAATGAAGTAAAAATACTTTTCAATATCAAAAAATTCTAATTCCAAAGCTAATGGACTATTTGGAATATTTAAGTATCAGGTTGTAACATTTTTAGGTTATTTTGAGTAACTTTTGAATTATTTTACGGTTTAACTTTGCCTGGGACAATGTTCACAGGACACTGTCGTAAAATGTTCTTTAGCGTTTTTAACCATCCAAATGACTACGGATTAGCTTCAAACTTTACCTAAAATTATCACATAATTAATACTCTCCGTTGGCACACTTAGTGCAACTTGGGTTTTGGGAAGCACTATTCATCCTGGGAAGCACTATAAACGAGAGTCAAAATTTTCAAGTTATTACATTTTAGGTCATTCGTCATTAATAATATCATTTACTTATCACAGTTACGTGCACATTCTCACTTTCACATGTGTTAGTTATGAGTCAATTTGTCACTATTCATTTGGTCATTTCTATGACCTAATTTCCTCAAGCCCTTCTCATCATATTCATTTCATTGGCATTAAGATAACATCTCACTATCACCACACAATTGTCCATACCATACTATAATTATTGTTACCATTACTTAACATCACATTTACTTGCATTCTTTCACCTAGTTCACTTAGGTACATCTATCCATACCATGCCATGTTCCCATTACCACAATTGGTCATTTTCACACACATACATGCCTCCTGTACCTTACCATGAATTAGGTCCTACCATGCATACTTGCCATCCATTATTTTATTTCCCAATTTCACATTACAAGCACATTTTATGTCCACTTTTTAGCCGGTTTTCATTATCACTACTTATCACACACAAGCATACCTCACATTGCCACCATGCATACCTTTCAGGCACACCTTGCACACACATATACATGTGACTTTCTTCCATACAACCACACATATAAGATTCACATTTTCATGCTAACATAATCATATAACCATTACACATGAATATGCACACATACACAAAAACTCACAATTCCATACACACTTTTACCTACACATACAAGCACAAACATGCCAACACACATATATTACATCAAATTTACATACCTAGGCTGTGAAAACACCCTTTTACACCATTTTAAGGCCTTGGTTGCCTTCCTTCCTCAAGGTTTTGAAAATCTTATTAGCACCTAGATTTTTTAGTTTCTCTCTTCTAAGAACTTTTTGTGTGAATTACATTGGAGGTGTTCAAAATTGAGGATCATTTTGGTTTACGATAACCTAGTAAGAAGACCAAAAGGAAAGGAAAGCTACATATGGGAATCGCATAAGGAATTTATAGTAAATTTTTATTCTATGATTTCCTTTAATATAAATTTTTTTGTTTTTCATTTTTTTGATATTCCAACCTTAGTTAGGATTCAACAGATGTTTTATTTCCACTATGCATCAGTCCATGGAATCTAACAATGGTATCAAGCCTAGTAACATCGAAAAGTTAAAAACAATTGCAATTTGTCAATATCTCGCGATTAAATTTTAAAATTTTGGTTTTAGTTTTCTATATGCCTTTTTATTTTATTCCTTTTTAATGGTTAGATATGGATTAAAACTAATTGAAAATAATTTTTTTCTAGCTTTGAAATTTTTGGGATTTTATATGCCTGAATGAACTGAACTATGAAAATTTGTTATGCTAGTTGACTAGAATGTTGCTATTTGGTTTGATTAGTTGTTTAATTAGTTTCAACCCTAAATTTTATTTTTGAGTTTTTAAGGCTACAAGGTTTGAATCTTTGGCTGATGAATAAAATTAGATTTTATTTGATAATGAAAATAATTAATTGAATAGTAAAGTCGAGTTTTGACAGCATCTGCTGACTAGTTTTGGAAAAAAAAAATTTCAGCCTGGTTTTTTAATGTTTTTAACACCAAAATATTTTTCCCAAGTTTCTAAAGAATGTATATTTAATTCTAGTGCTAGCCAATAAAATTGGGTTTTATTTGTTATTTTTAGAAAATCGTTGAACATAATTTTTAGGCTATTTTTTTGCTACAAAAATGGCTAAATTAGGGCAAATTTTTTCTAATGATTTCTTTTAATTTTACAGTCCCAAATTATTTTTCATATGTGTTTTAGAGATTAAAGAGTAATTCTCAAGTTGATTAATAAAATTGATTTTTTTTTATAATTAAAAGAATTGTTCAAAATTAATTTTTCTTGTTGACAGCTCTTATAAAATTAATGAAGGCTTTATTAATGGTGTAAAATTTTGATTTTTCTTTCTTTCAATTTCGAACTTGTTTGTTCATAATTATTGGAAAATTATGAAGTTAACTTGAATATTTTAAATGCCAAAACTAATTTCATATGAATTGGATTCATAGTTTTGTAGTAGTCGTATGAACATATACCTAATTTGCTATCGGTAGTGATTAATAAATTAATTTTGAGTTGATCAATTGGATTAATTAATTTTGTTTAATTTTATTAATCATTATATGTGATTTTATATGTTTGTTCTTGCTATAATTGGTCTAAAATTGTTTGGAACAATTAGTTTACCAAATAATGCAAATTAGTTTATTGGTAATTGCTAGAAATTGGATTTTTGGCATTAGTGCAATTCAAAATTTTAAATTAAATATTTCTAAGATTTTATTGGAATTTTTTACTTGAATTTATTAAAATTTAATTAATTAATTGGATTAAATGAATAAATTTAGAAATTAATTATCGATTGGACCAATAGTTGGAAGAAAATCAATATTTTCAAGCATATATGACCCGAGAATCCCAAAAATAATTTTTAGTTGGATTGAAAATTTTTCCATTTTGGAAATGGTTTCTAAAATGGAAAGGATGTTTAAATATGGAATTAATTTGATTAATTAGATTAATGAGATTAATTGCTATATTTAAAATTTCACAAAGCTAAGTATACATGGCATGTTAATTTTGCAAAAGTTGCAAAATAAACTAAATTCATCCAACTGGGATCTAAAAATTGTAAGTTAATTATGTGCATTAGAAATGCATGTTAAGGGTGTATGTTTGGCATGATGACTAGTTACGGACAAAGATTAATGAGATTGATCTGTATTGCATGAATTTTTTCTTTACTTAAATTTGGCCTACATGTCTTAGCCTTTTCTCTTATTTCTCTTCTCATCTAATTCCCCTTAGATGTAATATGACATCTTTTAATTTATATGATATGTAATTAGATTACATAGGGTTAGATTAGGATGAAGAAATACAAGGAGCAAAATAAAAGAAGAAAGCCGATCAAGAAGGACTAAGAAGAAAAAGATAGAAGTGTTCTTTTATTTCTTATTGGGTTTGTAATTCATGCATAACTATCTAGGGTTTAGCTCAAATTGGTTTCCTTTGGCTCAAGGAAATCAATGTAGTAAAAGTCCATAGCTAGATCATATATTTAATGTGATTAAATAGAATATGTATGATTTAATGAGATTAAATATGCATGTTCATGCCAAAGTATGCAAAATCCCTTTGCATGAGCATATCAAAGTATGCAACCTTGATAAAACATAATAGGAAGAAATTCCTCTATAATATAAGACTTGGAAGCCTTTTGTTAATATGAGATAAAATAGAGTTCTCTTTAGTATTAGGTTGTTAAGCATACTCAAGCTCATGATACATTAGATATGTTTAAATCATATAAATGGGTCTGTCTTAGAATGATTATTAGTTTTTTAAGCATACTCAAGGCTAATAATCATAAAGCAAGATTGGGAAAATATGTATATGATACATAAACATCAAGTGTTGATGACCTAATGATTAGTAGTTGCATATGATGTAATTGGCATATGATGCCTACCATTTAGTTAACATTAGGCTTATTGAGCATACTCAAGGCCTTAACCTTAATTGAAATGGATATTAACCCATTAGGAGAGCTTCCAACAGGCTTTCTTGGATCAATTAGTGAGGTCATTTAGTTTGTAATAAAATAGTAGGAGTAATGTGTGATTTTAAAGACCTTGAAATTGTTGCATAAATATACATGATCATACTCTAACATGCTTCCATTTTCACATACAACAACACTACCATAATGTCTTCTAACTTGAATTTACACTAATATTATTTGAAATGACTTTAAAATTTGAGAATAGTTCTCAAAAGTGAGAAGATAGATATCTGTTGGATACATATATTCCACCTTTTTGATTGATGAAAACTCCAACTGAGAGTTAGAAGTTTTTTTCAAAAGTATATGAGGATGGCAATATGATTGCCTTTTTGTCTCTTAAACTTCAGAAAAAGCATGGCATGTGATACTCATATAATCAAATATCATCTTATGAAATAAAAGATATTTAATATCTAAGACATTATTTCATTTGAAGATAATAGAGGACACTCAAAGAGTTAAAAGTGTTGGGATTCAATTCCATAATTTTTTGATATATTACAATTAAGATTTAATTCTATAATCACAAAACATGGTAAATCTATTTAAGACTTTTTTTTATTGGGAACAAGAATTATAGTCTAATTAGTTAAAATCTATGGAAGCAGAAAGAGACTAGTCCTAAAAGTAGGAATTGTAAAGCTTACCTTGTGTCTCTAATGAAAAAGGTTCATGTGATACTTCAACGTTAGGTATTAAAATTATTGAGATTAATACAAGTAAGGGTGATGTGGACCTATAGGTAGCAAATAGAGCAAGAGTTGTTGCATTAGCAGTTAGAACATATCATTTATATTTACCTTCAGGATTTATATTGAAACTTGATAATTGTTATTTTGTTCCTTCATTAAATAAGAACATTAGTTCTTTATATTGTCTTACTGAATAAGATTTTGATATTAACAATAATAAGTGCAAGGGTTGCTTAATTTATAGAGACAATGTTTTATATTGTTTTGGATTTAATGTTAATGGAATTTATATTTTTGATAATCAAAAGGAATTCTATAATATTAACACCAATAGAAAAAAGGTGGATAACATGAAACCATTTTTCTTATGGCATTGTCATTTAGGCAATATATATGAGAATTGCATGTCTAAGTTACACAAGTCTAGAGACTTCGGTTCATTTAATTATCAACCAATTGAAACAAACGAGTCTTGTTTATAAGGCAAAATGACAAAGACACCTTTTAGTGGAAAAAGTAAACATGCTAGTGGGCTTTTAGACATTATACATATAGATTTATATGGACCTATGACCACAAAAGCAAGAGATAGGTTTCTTTACTTCATTACCTTTATTGATGAATACTCTAGATATGGGTTGTGTAATTGATGAAGTTGTAGACACCTCAACCTTGACCTATGATGATAGTTAGAGATAGACTCTCAAGCATAGCATAAAGCCTTTAGGAGATAGGTCCGCATGGACTAACTACGTAAACTAGGCCAAAACCCAGCCTATAGAGCTCACGGACCAACATACAAAAAGCTTAGTCTGCATGGACTAGTACGAACAAGTCCGCATGGACCTACCGATGGAAGAAGCCTTTTTGGAGGCAAAATTCTTCCTATTCAGTCCAGGAGCTAGAATCCTATTTGGATTGGGACTCTTTTCTGGACGAAAATAGAAAACCTAAAAAAGACCTAAGTATAAATATTTCTTTTTAACTAAAGAGAAAGGGGGCTAAAATATTTTATCTTGTTGATCATACGTAAAAGAGAGAGTATCTAGAAAACTGTGAAAGCTTTGATCCAAAGACAACTCGAATCATCCTCTCTTGAAACCTTGATATCTTTGTGCTATTGTTTGAAGAGAATTCTTATTCAGTTGTTGACTGAACTTGCTTGCGGGACCAAAAGTTGGGACAGACATGATCTATCCCTAGAGATAGTCTGTATAGACTAAGATTAGACCTCCAGAATGGTCGCATAGACCAAGTGATGTAGGAGCAAAACCATTTTAGTGCTATAATCTGTTCTTTTTGGTTATGTACTTATTATGTATTTTAGCTTGTTTTGGGTTTGTAATAGATAGTTAATAACTTGTTTTACAAGCTAAAACCTAACTTTCACATTAAACTATTTTATACATAATCATTGACAAAATGGATTTGTATTTTCTTAATCAAAAGTCACAATAATAAAATTTATTTTTTGAAGGCCAATCTCCTAGAGATGGGAGTTGGGCAATTACTACCAATTCCTATGGAATTATGGGTAATTGTCAGGTCAAACAATAATTAATCAATGACCCGATTTTTGGATGTACAATATACTTGTCATATTTCTTTTAAATACTACAATTTATTTTTTATACATGAAAAGGTGACATAAATACTTTAAAAATAATGTATGCTTCATTGATAAGGGACTGATAAATATTACAATATACATAGACAATATATTATAAGGGCATAAATAAGATTTGAAATTCTAAACTTTCCTAGTATAGAAGATCAGAGGTCCTGGTGTAAAGGCCAGGTGGGGACTCCACTAACCACTCTCGTCCTTGGTAAAAATATCTTAATCTCTAAAGTGGTGACTCCACTAAGGACTGAGAAATTTTTATCTAAAAGTGCACAAATAATATTGTAGACACTGGGTCTCTAGAGCTCCTAAGTTCGGTTTGCCTAATGATGATGAAAAGGATAAAAATCCTAATAAAAGGGGTTTTTTATGTTGGAATCAAAGATCTCAAAATTTTCGGTAAAAAAAGGTCGTTTTCTAATATAAAAGGGCCATTTTAGGAAGAACGGGCCATTTTCAAAAAAGGAATAGCCATTTTCGCAAAGGAAACGGCCGTTTCGGGCCTAAAATGAGTTGTTTTCGCGAAGGGAATCGCCTTTTTAGCTGTTTTCACTAAAACAGTTGTTTTGCTCTCGAAAACGACCGTTTTGAGCTGAAAATCGCCGTTTCATCCTAAAACGGCCATTTTAGCCTCGAGAAATGTGTATAAAAGCCAAATGAATTTTTCTTTGGCAAGGTTGGTCATTTTAAAGAGAGAGAAAATACATAAAAAAAGGCAAAAAAAACCCTTTCAACACTATTTTTTTGGATTTTCTAAAGATTCAAGCATAGTTTTTTGATTTGGTCGAGATCTTTTCTAAAGGCAAATATACTCGGTGTGTCAACTGACCCATTTTTCTACTATTTTTATTTTTCTTTCCATTTTATCCATCTACAAGTTAGATAAGATAATTTATTAGGGCAATATTTTTATATTTATGTGACTGTTTATTTTTATTTTATTTTCTGTTTGTCCGTCTATTTTTGCTTCGCATCCAAATATACTATTTCTGTCATTTTTACTGTTTTTATTTTTCTTTTTGCTTTATCTATCTACCACTTAGATGTGATACTTTATTTTGTTGATAGTTTCAGATTTGTGTGACTATCAATTTTTATTTTATTTCTATCTGTCCATATGTTTTTGCTTCGCATCCAAATATATTATTTCTGTCATTTTTACTATTTTCATTTTTCTTTTTCTTTATTCATCTACCAGTTAGATGTGATAATTTATTTGTGCAATATTTGTTATATTTGTGGCTACTTATTTTTATTTTATTTCTATTTGCCTGTCTATTTTTGCTTCACATCCAAATATATTATTTCTATCATTTTTATTGCTTTCATCTTTCTTTTTGCTTTATCCATCTACTAGTTAGATATGATAATTTATTTGTATAATATTTTATATTTTTGTGACTATTTATTTTTATTTTATTTCTGTCTACTTATCTATTTTTGCTCCGCATACTAATATTTTATTTTTTGTTGTTATGATGCGAGTTATTTGATTATTTGGGATCTGATTGTTTTATTTTTGGCTACCTCATTGAATCCTGATGAAGTAATCTTTCAATGACCCATTGTTTTCTGCTATCTATTTTATTCTGTGTTCTATGTATTTTTCTGCTGATTTCTTTTATTATTGTCTATTTATGGTTAGATTGTATTTTAAGTGTCCCAAAATGTAATTTTATTTTTTTATTTATTCGGTTAGGATATATTTTAGGTAATTGCCATATATTTTACTGTCAAATTATTTTTCTATATATTCCATGAATGTTGTAATAATTAGAAAAATGATTTTTCATGCGATTGGAAAAATAACTAAAATATTTTATTTAATTAATTGATATTTTATTAATAAAATGGGTTTTAATTTTCCTTAATAAAAGTCGAAATAAAGAAAAATTATTTTCTAAAAATTGACATGCAAGAACCAAAGTTCTCAAATTAAATCCATCACCCAATTTTATATATGATACTTCCAATTTCAATCTTGAAATATTCCACTAATGCCGAATTAGGTAGAAAAATGATTTCACATGCTAAAAAGAAATAATGATGAAAATCACATTTTTACCCAATAAATTAGTGTTTTGCTAAATAAAATAAATTCTGATTCTTTCTTAATAAAAGCTATAACAATAACATTCGTTTTCTAG
>CANXYI011147629.1:0-10683 GCA_948208565.1 Hura crepitans | reverse complement strand
AAAATCCATTTTCTAAAATTGGCATACGAGAACCAAAGTTCCCGAAACAATCAATTCCCTAATTTCATGTATAATATTTCAATTTTGCACATTTATTTATTTTTTTGTAAATATATTCTATAACTTCTTCTATGTGAAGGTGTGATTTACTTTAATTGCAAAACATCGCTTAAGAAAAGGAATAGTATCATAAATTCAAATTGAATTTTTGTATTATTTTGAGGTATAAATAAGAGTAGGGTTTTGGCCCTAAAAGGTATTTCCCGACTCAGTCGAGTGGTGACTGCTACCTTGTGGTGCCCAACTCGCTCTTCCTAAGTTAATAAAAAAAGAATGGCCCTAGATTCCTTTAGCTTCCTTTTCATCTTTTGAGACTTAAGGAGTGAGGCTTGAGTCGAGTCTTCAGCTATTTTGATTTGATCAGTCTAAGAAAATACAAAGGGATGTGAACACTATGTATAACTCATGGCAAAGTAAAAGCACTAGAGTCAAAGTATAGCATTTGATACTTAAGATACCTTAATGATATCAAGTCTAAGGATACTTGCACCACTGATATGATGAGATTCTTTCACTAACATAGACTATGTATCCATGTGAGGATCTTAAGATAGGTCTCCAATGCACTTATTTCTCTAACAAACATCCATATGTTACCTCTAAGCATCACCATACTTATAGCTTATGAGAACTATTACTTAACGTAGTCAAGAAGTATAACATATCCTACTATATTTATATTAACAATGACCAATCTTGTTAATACTATGACTAGGGATAATTTAGATATTATCACATTTACATATAATCAGAATCTCAGATCATGAACTCTTTATGATTTCCTTTGTACTATGATTTTATACCATGGACTTTGTTACATAGTTTAAGATTATTATCAAGCAAATGTCATAACATGAGCACTAAGTAATAAAGAATGCCATTTTGTTAATGAATAATTATTTGATTATGCATGAAATTATCCTTATTACACATGTGCTCTAGGGTATACAACTAACAATCTCCCTCTTAATTATGGTATCCTATAGCTATATCAAAGTGAGTAGGAGAAAAGCTAATTTTGAGTTTTGTGATGAGTTCACTATTAGGTAAAGTTAAATGCAGTGGTGCATAAACAATTGTTGACAAATAGTCAAGATAGTTCCAGTTACTGGATTAGGATGGGTAGTTTTTAAACAAATTAGCTAGACTATATGGTGACGAGCCCATTAAATTTATTGTTGTGCTAGTGACTATTATGCAGATAGAGATTTTGTTTTACTTCTAGATTTTGGAAAAAGCTACTAGCAGCATTAGGCCCCAGACTAGTGCATCACCTAGTTTATCATCCTCAATCTGATGGCCAGTTAGAAAAGGTTATATAGATATCTGATCACATATTGTGAGACAGTATTAGTAAGCTTATGGTTTATACATATATGCATATATTCTTGGTAAAGATTGCCTATGATAGTAGTAACTAGTTTAGTTTAGAATTAGACCCCTATGAGGCATTATATGATAAATAATGCAGGACCTTTCCTATTGAAGTAAGATTTTAGGTAGAAAGTCTCTAGAGTAGAATTGATTAAAGAGGCTAAAGAAAAGTGAAATGAATTAGAAAAAGGCTAAAAGTAGTATGACTAGACAAGAATTTTGTGCTGACTTGAAAAAGGAAAACTACTGAATATTCTATTAGAGACAAAGTGTTCTGGAGTTTTTCCAAGGAAACAGGTGTAGAGGTCCTGGAATAAGTAATTGAGTTTTAGGTTATTGGACCTTATGAGAGTACTAATAAAGTCAGGACCTCTAGCATACAAGCTTGCATTACCACTTGAGCTATAGTAATGCATAGTGTTTGTATGTTTTGTGTAGGGGGTACAGATTATATTAGTTACGTATGACTTTGATGACAACTATCAAAGCATAACTAGATATAAGTTATGACTAAGAAACAGTGTAGGGCATGGCTCATGAATTGAGAGAGTTGTAGAGTTAAATCCATACAACTATTATAGTGCTATGAGGTATAAAAGTACAGAGGAAATTACTTAAGAGCTAAATGAGCAAATGAGAGCTCAATATTCCACATTATTTGCTTCAAGTAATTTCGAGGATGAAATTTTCTTAAGAGGGGAAGAAATGTGACACTAGTGTCTTAAGGCTCTAGGAACAGTACCATAGGGTCTAAAAAGTGCACATAGGGTGCCGAGTCACTTGCATGTGGACCGAGGTAGTGGCATAGGTTATGAAACTTTAAGGGGCCTTCATTTGATGAAATAGGCAAAATTAAAAAATTTAGCAGAACCAACAATTCATTTTAGGCTATGAGCTACCTATAGGGGCAATAAAAAATTTTCAGTCCAGGACTGACCTAGAATTTGCTTGAACAGACTAGAAAATAGTGGACCCTAAAGCTTAAAAAGTACATTGAGTCCAATGGTGAAAGAATTTTTGAAATCGGAGCTCGTTAGCAAAATCTCATAATTTTTTAGGTTGGCATGCAAATTAAGACAATTTGAAAACTACCTTATTAGTTGAATTTGGCTACAAAAATTTACAAGCAGCTAGAGGGGATTAAAATAGGAATTTTAAAATAAATAGTGTAATATTTAGAGGTCTGAGTGAATTTCTATGAATTTTTAAAATTTGCCAAAAAATCGGGATGCTACGAGAATTTTTGAGATAATGTTGAGTTGTCAAGATAGGGCCCGCAATGGTGTCAAGTGACTTGGTACACTTGCCAAGTGGCAAGGAAGACATGACAAGTGGATTTCTGCTTGTCAAGGACCAAAACTCATTTTGCTCATTTTCCTCCCTTTCTGCCTATATTGCTGGCACTAGCCCTTCTATTTTCAAGCCATAACTTTCATCTCTGATGGCCAAATGAAGTGATTTTAGTGGTTAAAAATTCTTTAAGATGTTAGGCACAACCAGGAAAAAGAATCAGGCCAAAAGAAGTTTCCATTTGAGAGATAAAATTCATACAAAATGACTAGTTCAGAAAAGTCTAGAACTATGACACCAAGGTGAGTTTATAGTTGTATCTCTCACATTTCTTAGTCTTTTTGGGTATTTTTTATTCTAAATCATATCTAACATCTGGATGGTGGTGTGTATATGGGATTAGTGGTTATTAGAGGCCAGCTTAGAGGTCATAGAGGAGGCACAAGATTACTATTGCTATTGGAAATGGACTGGTAGCATGACTTTGGATGGGAATGACATCTTCAAAGAGTCATGTAAGTGAACCCAAATCCTTTTCTTCATGTATGTGGGTGCCTAAGCTAGTGACCCTTGATTTAGAATGGCTAGAAGCATGAAATTAAGGTTGATTCATTCATTTGTGGTGTTGACTATGTTGAGAGTCTAGTAGAATTGAATGTGTTGTGTTAGCGTTTGAAAAAATTGGCATAAAATCCTTGCTAGAGTTTACTGCCTATGATTGTTTGAGTGAGTAAGTTATTGCCTAAGATGAGTTTAGTAAGTGCTTGGCATGTTAGGATATGAATTAAGTAAGTTTAGGTATGGATTTTACCATGGATAATGCATTTTTAGCTTGTACCCATTAGCTTTCCTACTTGTGTTTTAAGAATATTACTTTGCACTTTAGCCACAATGGCTTAGAATTTGATTGTTGATGAGTATCTTTGAGTTCATGGTATGTACTTATGATAGAATATGGTGATCATATAGAAAAGAATGGAATTTAAGGCCATTTCTCCTAAGTACCTGAGAGGAGTAATCATAGCATGTTGAATTAGAACCTTAAGTTGTTAAGTATTACGTAAATACATTAATGTAGCTTAATTGTTGCCATGAAATGGCTATGGAATTAGTTGAGTATGTGACTTATTAATGTAGTAATATACACCTTAAAATGTGCCTTGAAATGGCTAGAAAGATTGGACTAAAATATGTTTATGAAGCTTAAAATAATGACCTAAAAGTGAATTCAAATAAGCTAATAAATCAAACCCTAGTTATGCCTCTGAGAGGCTAGAATTAAACCATTTTTTGGCCATGGAAATGGCTTAGTTAAAGATGGCATTTGTACCTAGATTTTGTCCATGGAGTTGGCCCAATTTCAGTGGCTTTGATGCTTATGCTTTCGCTATAGACTTAGCCCAGTTATAGTTAGTCTATTGCCCAGTAAAATACTAAAAAGAACCTTGAAAACTGAGCTTAATTTGGACTTAAAATAATCCCAAAAAAGTGAATTTAAAAGTGTCGCTGGACATAAAGTATTGCCCTTTTAAGTGAAAATGCCATGATAATTCATAAGACATAACACCTTGAGTTTTGGCAGTAATAGACCTAAAAATTATTTTGGAATTTTACCCGATAGAGCCAAAAAGTGGGCATACTAGTTTGAATAAATTTTTAAAGTATCAAATAAAATTTTTAACTATCTATTTTTTAGACTTCAATATTATAAGAATAATTTTAGCTAATAAATAAAGTTAAATTAAGCTACTTAGCCCATTGGTTTTACACCCACTAGATGGGTTCACTAGTCAACTTAGGGTTTTACAGTTGCTAGTTAGTGGCTGGAGAGGTCTATGGACTGATCTCCATTATGTCACCTAGTTCTTGATGGTTTTTTTTGGTGCCTGGAGAGGTCTATGGATTGATCTCTATTATGTCACCCAATGATTATTGATGATTTGTGACTAGGAGGCCTACGAGCTAATCTCTATTATGTCATACAGTTACTTATTTATGGTTGGGGAGGCTCACGAGCTGATCTCCATTATGCCACATAGTCACTTTTATTATGTTCAGGGAGGCTACAACTAATCTCCATTGTAGCACACATGCCAGTGCAGCGGTGTAGGTCCAGAATAAGGACCACTACACCAGTTTATTTTCCCTCTAGATTTAGTGTCTTAAAGTGTCATCTTCCTAGTCAGGCTAGAGAATTAAATTAAATCAATAATCAGACTGATTATAAATAGAAGAATTAAGAATAATGGAATAGTGTTTCCTAAGTTTTGATAAGATGCCAGCTAAAGGGCATTCTAAACATTTTGCACCAATGTGCTAGATCAGTTTAAATAAATAATTTAAATAATATATATATATATATACACACACATACACACACACACACATAAGGCAATAAGACTACTTCAGGACATATAAATACCTTAGAGAGAAAAAGTTAAGCATATATGAATGACTCCTTCAGAAAAAGTAATAAAAATACAGAAAAAGGTCATTTTATTAAATTTTTGCCTCTGAGACAGATTAAGTGATTCTTACTAAGTATGAATATTAAAAGTAGTAGTCCTCACTCCAAATGATCCATTTGAGTCAAAAGTATTGCTTTAGACTTTAGATATACCTTAGAGGTATTTTAGTAATTGGCACCCCAATGAATAGTTAAGTTATATGATTAAGTTAATCATTCTTAAATTATATAAGTAAGTTAATACCATGATTAAATTGCTTTAAATTTACCACTGAGTATCTCATATACTCTATGTACTGGTTTTGGTGTGCAAGTACACTACAGCAAGACCTACCATGTAAAGTGTGACGATAGCAGTTTAGAGGATACAAGTGTAGACTTCAGAAGTAATGTTTGGTATAGTTATAATATCCATGTATTAAGGTGGGAATGGATAGGAAATTATATATAGGCTGTGAACACGTGATGTAATTAAGTAATTATAACATGTTTATGTAAATAAAGCATTTATGTATGTTCTATGTTGAATGAATGATTATATGTGATATTGGTGTTGATGTGTGCCTGAGGCTTTATATTTTTACTTGTTTGATTTGTGCCGTAAGACTTGAGTTTGATGTTTGTTAGATGATGATGATAGGCTATGAATGGGGGACTAGATAGGTCCAGATGTTGGGATTTATTTATAGAAATGTTAAACAAGTTGTTGAAAATTTCAAGATAGGACCCCGGCAACCGTTATGCTGTCGGATTTTTAGGTAATACCTAAGTGTTATCAGTTTTTCTCTGTGATGGCTGAACTGTAAGGATATTAGCCTAAATGGGTTATAGGAACTGATTGAAGTGATTTCTATGTCAGATAGAATGACCTAAAGAGAAATTAGTAAAAGTTAAATGAATGACCTTGGGAGAATTTTTAAGATGGATGACCTAGCGAAAAGTGTGCTACTTATTGGGTTTCTTTGGGAATCTTATAGGGGTGTCAAAATAAGTGAGACATTTAGTCATATAATTAGACTGGCCACTAATATACCGTCTTTAAATCCTAGTACATCTTAGTACTGCCAGGATGCATTGCATATGGTGCATTGTGCACTTCTTATAAAATATGTTGTCTTACATCTTCCTTATTTAGCACACAAAGACATTCATGATAATACAAACAATCGTATTCCTTAATCACAAACTCAGTAGACTTCACCTTTTGGATCATACTTATGATACTCTAAAGCCTATGATCATCTTTCTATGATTCCTTTACCACCTGCATCAAATTTGGCTTGACATGCAACTCTGCTAACAAACCATTGTTATCTTGCAACATCAAATTGACATAGATCACCTTCAAAGCTGACATGAATTTCCTACATAAGGCATCTACAACCACATTAGCTTTCCCTGGATGGTAATCAATAAGAAAATCATAATCCTTGACCAATTCCATCCATCTTCTTTACCTTAAGTTTAACTCCTTCTATGTCGGTAGATACTTTATACTCTTATGATTAGTGAAGACATAACACTTCTCCCTATAAAGATAATGCCTCCATTTCTTTAAAGTAAGCACAATTTTTGCGAGCACTAAATCATGTGTCGGGTAGTTTTTCTCATCAGGTTTTAATTACCGAGAAGCATAAGTAACAGCCTTGCCATCCTGCATAAGTACACATCCTAATCTATTTAATGAGGAATCATTGTATATGGTGAACTCATTTCCTAACAATGGTTAAACCAAAATCGGAGCCTCTGTCAGCAAACTCTTGAGTTTATCAAAACTCTCCTGACATTTGCCATCCCACTCAAACTTCACATCCTTCCTCAGAATACGTGTCATAGGGCTTACTATCAAGGAAAACCCTTTGTTAAACCTTCTATAATATCTACGTAAACCTAAAAAACTCCTAATCTCAATCATATTCATAGGCAGTTTCCACTCCATCACAGCTTGAATCATATCCTTCCTCAGAAAGACATGTCATAGGGCCTACTATCAAGGAAAACCCCTTGTCAAACCTTCTATAATATCTAGCCAAACCTAAGAAAATCCTGATCTCAATCATATTCCTAGGTAGCTTCCACTCCATCACAGCTTGAATCTTGCTAGGAACAACCTTTATGCCTTCTGTCGATGCTATATACCTTAAAAATGATACTTCTTCTAGCCAAAACTCACACTTACTGAGCTAAGCATAGATGTAACACCCCCTGCCCTATTTCTTCCTGAAACAGGCAAGGTGTGCTACTTCCCACTGAGGTCACCCATCCTAGGATTTCCCCAAGGGCCTTTCTTTTAACCTTTGCCCATGTTTGACTAAGTTTGACCAAAGCTCCTTAAGTTCATTTTGGTTATTTATTCCCTAATTACTATTTATTTTAGTCCATTAAAATTCCTATTAGGCACTACTAGACTTTCAAAGAAAATCGAGCAGCATAACGGTTGCATTAGTAGCTAACCCAAATCATTCAGCAAAAAAAAAAATTTCTAATTCAACATCCACCCTTATTTTTCCTTTAGACCCTCTAGTCCTTTGAAAAATAACCAGCAACACAATAACAGAGTCAATCCACAAATCACAAGGTCGTGGACCCATCAACACACACACATGCAAAAACAAATATTCATTAACTTACATAGCCATGTATACTTTCAGTTTTATCACTATCAACGATGCATATATCCCATAGTACCCATTATATCTATATACATGAGTGCACTCCTATTTACATAACTCAAAAAGGAAAATAAAATACCAAATACTCTCTGGCAGCTACACTGGTGGTGGTGTTTAATGTTGACCCACGCTCTATCTATAGCCTACGCATTGGAGCACAGACATGTTAAGTATAACACTCAGTGGTGGAATAATTCAAATATATTATGTCAAATCATATACGCAAGCAACATGTTATATTCTGCACACAAAAAGTGATCCTTATTACCCTATGTTCATTCATTTTAGTCAACTTAATTATCTAATTACTCCGATTACTTTTCAATCATTATAGCTTAATTTATCCTTTTAGAAGCCCATACCAGATAGACTGCACTTTAAGACACCAGACAATGGGATGCATCCTATGCAGTGGCCCACTTTAAGGGCCTAGTTGGCTGCACCTACCTCATCCGATACTTAGGGACCCGTCTATAGACTTCTCCTAATATCCATAAATACATCAATAATCATGCAGGGTACATCATACAATCTCGGTAGCTAAACCCACCGCAAACAACATAAGGTAGTGGGCCTCAGAAGGACTGACTATCTAGCAACTACGCTATCCACTAGTTGACTAGTCAACCCATCGAGTAGGTGTCTAACTAATGGGCCATTAACCATTTTAGACCGTATTTATTATTCATCTATCCTTAGGTTACATTTCTGGACCTAATTCACACAAATAATTATGACTTTGCCATCGTCACAAAATTCACTATTCATTTGGTCAGTTTCTACAACTAACACTATTCATTTGGTCATTTTCTCAATTTATGCCTTTCATTACTCATACCATTTAAGTCCAATTTTCAAAGTTTCTTTGCATCATCATTCCCACATTAAAATCCCCATTATAAAGTATACTAATTTCCCTAAGTTCTAGTCACACTTTTCACATTAAATTAGCTCACATTTTTAGGATGCATGACATGCCATTTTTAGGTCACTTTCCTTAGGATTTCTACACTTCATGTACACCTCCTTTGCACATGAAATGCACCAAATCTCCAAACACACATGCCATACACATTATAAGACATCATTCAGCTAGTTATTGCACACACACACATACACATACAATTTCTTCCCAATTTATTCTACAAATCCTATTAATTCAATGCCAATTTATTCTACAAATCATATTAATTCAATGCCAATGTCATAATATCCAGCCAAACCTAAGAAAATCCTGATCTCAATCATATTCCTAGGTAGCTTCCACTCCATCACAACTTGAATCTTGCTAGGAACAACCTTTATGCCTTCTGCCGATGCTATATACCTTAAAAATGATACTTCCTCTAGCTAAAACTCACACTTACTGAGCTAAGCATAGATGTAACACCCCCTGCCCTGTTTCTACCTGAAACAGGCAAGGTGTGCTACTTCCAATTGAGGTCACCCATCCTAGGATTTGCCCAAGGGCTTTTCATTTAACCTTTACCCATGTTTGACTAAGTTTGACCAAAGCTCCTTAAGTTCATTTTGGTCATTTATTCCCTAATTACTATCGATTTTAGTCCATTAAAATTCCTATTAGGCACTACTAGACTTTCAAAAAAATCGAGCAGTATAACGACTACCTTAATAGCTAACCCAAAAAATCCAGTAAAAAAAAAACACTTCTAATTCAACATCCACCCTTATTTCTCCTCTAGACCCTCTAGTCTTCTAGAAAATAACCAGCAACATAATAACAGAGTCAATCCACAAATCACAAGGTCATGGACCCATCAACACACACACATGCAAAAATAAACATTCATTAACTTACATAGCCATGCATACTTTTAGTTTTATCACTATCAGCGATACATATATCCCATAGTACCCACTATATCTATATACATGAGTGCATTCCTATTTACATAACTGAAAAAGGAAAATAAAATACCAAAGACTCTCTGGTAGCTACACTGGTGGTGGTGCCTAATGTTAACCCAGGCTCTATCTATAGCCTATGCATTGGAGCACTGACATGCTGAGTATAACACTCAGTGGTGGAATAATTCAAATATATTATGTCAAATCTACAGGCAAGCAACATGCTATATTCTGCACACAAAAAGTGATCCTCATTACCCTATGTTCATTCATTTCAGTCAACTTAATTATCTAATTACTCCGATTATTTTTCAATCATTACAGTTTAATTTATCCTTTTATAGGCCCATACCAGATAGACTACATTTTAAGACACCAGACAATGGGATGCATCCTCTGCAGTGGCCCACTTTTAGAGCCTAGGTAGCTACACCTACCTCATTCGATACTTAGGGACCCGTCTGTAGACCACTCCTAATTTCAATAAATACATCAATAATGATGTAGGGTATATCATACAATCTCAGCAACTAAACCCACCATAAACAACATAAGGTAGTGGGCCTCAGAAGGACTGACTATCTAGCAGCTGTGCTATCCCCTAGTTGACTGGTCAACCCATCCAGTGGGTGTCTAACTAATAGGCCATTAACTATTTTAGACCGTATTTATTATTCATTAATCCTTAGGTTACATTTCTAGACCTAATTCACACAAATAATTATGACATTTCCATTGTCACAAAATTCGCTATTCATTTGGTTAGTTTCTACAACTGACACTATTCATTTGGTCATTTTCTAATTTTATGCCTTTTATTACTCATACCATTTAAGTCCCATTTTCAAAGTTTCTTTGCATCATCATTCCCACATTAAAATCCCCATTATAAAGTATACTAATTTCCCTAAGTTCTAGTCACACTTTTCACATTAAATTAGCTCACATTTT